>CM042851.1:52567292-52692815 GCA_023653725.1 Bungarus multicinctus | reverse complement strand
GAATAGAAATAATAGAATAGAATAATAGGATAGGAATAGGAATAGAATAGAGCTGGAAGGGACCTTGGAGGTCTTCTAGTCCAGCCCCCTACTCAAGTAGGAAACGCTAGACCATTTCAGACAAGGGACTAAAAACCTCCAGGGATGAGGCACCTTGTGAACAAATCCAAAAGTTTTTAAGAGTTACAGTCAATTTCAGAAGACTCAAAACTAGTAAGTTTTTTTCTTTTCTTTTTCTCTTTAAATCAGGGCGCAATTCATGTGTAGATGGAACTCAATGGAGAGAAATACACAGAGCCTACAGCTCGTAGTTCTGACCCAGGCCATTGGGCTTGGAAACAGGGAACCAATTCCCCCTTCTCTTGATTTTCCTCCCCTCCCATTCCCCTATAAGCGATTTCCCTCCTGGCATCAGGATTATTTTGGAGGGAAATTATTTTATTCTCCCCAGCTTTTCAAATTATATACTATAAACTCCTTCTGTTCGGTGGCTATTTAGTGTTGATCTCTTTCTAATATATCATCTGGATTGTGCGGTATGGATTTTACTGCTGTTTGCATTTTGTCGGGAACAAGGCTGGGAGCTATTTGGCTGAAAGTTAGGAACAAAAGTACCCAAACAAGCATATTTTTACTCTTCTTTAATCCCTTTCTTCACTTATCCCAACTACAAGGAATGTGCTCTTACGTGCCAAGGAACATCTGTCCATTAGGTTGGTTGACTTCCAACTGAATTCTACTCAGAATAACAGAGTTGGGAGGAATCTTGGAGGTCTCAGGCAGGAAAGCCTTTACTATTCTGGACAAAGTGTTGACCAATCTCTTCTTGAAAACCTCCAGTGTTGGAACATTTACAACTTCTGGAGGCAAGCTGTTCCACTGGTTAATTGTTCTAATTATCAGGAAAATTCTCCTTAGTTCTAGGTTGCTTCTCTCCTTGGTTAGTTTCCATCTGTTGCTTCTTGTCCTGCTTTCAGGTGTTTTGGAGCAGTGGGTGCCAACTAGCGGCCCATGGCCCACTGGTGGGCCGCAATAAAATTTTGGTGGGCCGCAGAGAAATCTCACCCCCAGAGCACCCCCCAAAGCAATTAATCCAGGCTGCGCGGGAACACAAGGCCCGTGGGAACCCACCCTGCCCACTTACTCCTTACCAGGAAAACTTGCCTGCTATATTGCTATTTTTCCTCCCGCCCCCCGACCATCAGCTATTCTGCTGTGCCGGGAGATTTAGATTAGCTAGGAAGCAGGACATGGTTGGATTTCTTGCTTTCTAGCTAGTCATTAGTTCTTTGGCTCTGCTTTTAAGCACAGCCGAACTTCCCTTAGGACTGAAGTTTCTATTATTCAGTGCAGACTCACGGCAAGCAAATTTTATGTCACAGACTGAGCTAGCTGATGGCAGATAGATAGATCACTGAATGATTCTGTGAGCAGCTCAATCTGCTTGCCTGCTTTGCCTGCTTTTGAGTAAAAGTTGCTCTTTTTTTTTTAAAAAAAATCAATATTTATATAAATATTTATAATATTTACATACAAGCCACGCCCAGCCAGTCAAACAACCACCAAGCCATACCCACAAATTAGGCCATGCCCACAGAACCAGTTAGTGGTCCCTGGAATTTAAAATTATGAGCTTGGTGGTCCCTGGGGTCCAAAAGGTTGGCGACCTCTGCTTTGGAGAATAGTTTGACCCCCTTTCTTAGTGGCAACCCCTCAAATATTGGAACACTGCTATCAAATCACCCCTAGTACTTCTCTTAACTAGACTGGACATACCCAGTTCCTGCAACTGTTCTTTGTCTGTTTTAGCCTCCAGTCCCCAAATCCTCTTTGTTGCTATTCTCTGCACTCTTTCTAGAGTCTCAATATATTTTTTACATCATAGCAATGAAACAGATTAGAATAGTTTTAGTGAAATCAACAGGGTTAGGCATGTTTAATTTCCTCATTGTTTTCACGGTGTCTCTTGCAGGAATCACCAACTATTTGGGGAGCAAATAAAGTCAGCAAAAATGCTTAGGGGGCTGGAGGCTAAAACATATATAAAGTACAGTAACAGGAATTGGGTTTGGTTAGTCTAATGAAAAGAAGGACTAGGAGTGACATGATAGCAGTCTTCCAGTATTTGAGGGGCTGCCACAGAAAAAGAGGTAGTCAAGCTATTCTCCAAAGCCCTTGAGGGCAGGACAAGAAACAATAGATGGAAATGAATCAAGGAGAGAAACAACCTAGAATTAAGGAGAGATTTCCTGATAATTTGAACAATTAATCAGTGGAACTACTTGTCCTTAGAAATTGTGGGTGATTCATCATGGGAGGTTTTAAAGAAGAGATTGGACAACCCATTTGTTTGATATGGTTTATGGTTTCCTGCTTGAGCAGGGGTTGGACTAGAAGATCTCTAAGGTCCCTTCCAACTCTCTTATTCTGTTATTTTTGAAATATTTGGGGAAATTTTGCAATCTTTTCTGATTCACAGAATGGCTGACCTGCAAAGCATCATGGCTTAGAGATAAAAGTAGTTGTGACACCTAGCAAAAGTGTTTGCTAATTCGGTGCTGTTTCCCCTCCTGTCTGATGTCACCCAGTATAAAAAGAGGCTTTTAATTGACTGATTGATTGATTGATTAACTGATGGATTACATGCCACAAAGTTGGTATCTGGATTATCTCCACAATGATCTATCTTCAAAATGTGGTCTCCCAATTATGTATCCATCACCTCTGTAAACTGAGCCCATTTACTTCAAGGCTGGTTATCCTTTTCTTATCTTTCCTTCTAAAAAGGTGCTTTACCAGAAAGTATCTGAATATCTGTTTTTTATTCCCTCAACCAAACTTTCTCCTTGGATAGATGGACACTGGTTTCATTTTAAAAAAAATCAATGGAGGTGCTTACAGAGAGAGAGAGAGAGAGGGAGGGAGGGAAGGAGAGAGGGAGAGAGAGAGAGAGAATGAGAGAGAGAGAGGGGGAGGGAGGGAGAGAGAGAGAGAGAGGAAGGGAGGGAGAGAGAGGAGAGAGAGGGAGAGAGAGAGAATGAGAGAGAGAGAGGGAGAGAGAGAGAGAGAGGGAGGGAGAGAGAGAGAGGGAGAGAGAGAGAATGAGAGAGAGAGAGAGAGGGAGAGAGAGAGAAGGAGGGAGAGGGAGAGAGGGAGGGAGAGAGAGAGAGAATGAGAGAGAGAGAGAGGGAGGGAGGGAGAGAGAGAGAATGAGAGAGACAGAGAGAGAGAGGGAGGGAAGGAGGGAGAGAGGGAGAGGGAGGGAGAGAGAGAGAGAAAGAGAGAGAATGAGAGAGAGATAAGGGGAGGAGGGAGAGAGAGAGAGAGGGAGGGAGGGAGAGAGAGAGAGAGAGAGAGAGAACAGCTTGCTTTTCCATTTTTCCTATAACTTGAGCTGGAAGGTGAAATTGACAGGACTTTTGTCAATTTCCCCTGGTTTTAAAAAATGATGTTGGGTTTTTTGGTTTCACAATTCTATTAGTGATCTTGTAGAAAAAGAAAAGAAAAAGAAAAATAGAAAGTCCAGTTTTTCAAACTTCCACTGGTGAATTTGTGGGAGGGAGAGAGGGGGGGAGAGATTAAAAAACGAAAGAAAGAAAGAAGGAAGGAAGGAAGGAAAAAAAGGAAGAACATCCTGTCATTTACTAGAATGGTGGTTGTAATGTTAACCATGTAGTTGTAATGGTTTAATATTACATCAGTTCACTGATAGATAGATAGATAGATTCTTTGGTCATGATAGGCAATCTACAATGAAGAACCAAGTGAGCAGATAGGAGAAGACAGACCTTCCTTCCTTCCTTCCTTCCTTCCTTCCTTCCTTCCTTCCTTCCTTCCTTCCTTCCTTCCTTCCTTCCTTCCTTCCTTCCTTCCTTCCTTCCCACCTTCCCACCTTCTTCCTTTCCTTGTCTATTCTCCTTCAAATAATGATACAGGAATAATGTCATGGATTTTTGCAGGGGGAAGTATAAATGTGTAGAGAATTATGTATTTCTTTATCAGATATTTTCACAAAACAGAGATTCTGTATGACGTAGGTTTCCATTTGATCTTGTGAAGAATATCTGTTTTATTTGTTTATCAAACTTGTCCATCTCTTCGAAGGTGACTCTCGTGTCTATGACCCAGAAGTGAAAGAACCTTGGGTAGGTTAATCTACCAAGTACTCATTTACTATGACCTTAAAAACCTCCAGTGTTGGAGCACCCAGAACTTCTGGTGGTAAGCCGTTCCACTGATTAAATGTTCCATTTGTTAGGAAATGTCTCCTTAGACCTAGGTTGAATTTCTCATTGATAAATTTCATTCCATTACTTCTTGTCCTGCCTTCAGGTGCTTTGGAGAATAGGTTGATTCCCTCTTCTTTGTGGCAGCCGCTCAAATATTGGAAAATGCTCTCAGGTCCAAGAAAGGAAGTTCAGTTTTAGTGGTTGATGTTCTGGCTAAGGTTTCTCATAATTACGCACACGCTTATTTTAAAAATAAGTCTTGTTTTATTGCAACGCTGGGAATTATTTTCATTCTCAGCCATTAACGAATCTCAAACAGTCCCTCGAGATAAGCACCCACCTTTCTTTCCTGTGAAGTGCTAACAGATGGGTCGAATGCACTAGAAAAGAAACCCAACCAAAGTATAAAGAGCTTCAAGAATGAATCTAAACCGAACGCACAACTTTGCTTCCTGCAAAGGTTTCATCATCTTGGCCTGTCCTTTATACCTTAAGGGAGGGGCAATCACCTCCCAGCCTTACTCCTGAATCTCCCCTTTTGTTTCAGCTGCTCTCGCCTTCTAGCAGCTCTGCGCACACGCGCACTGGGAACAGGCTCCCCTTGTTCCTCGGCCTCACTGCTGCCAGACTCTGAAGGCTCCGGAGGAAGTACCCACTCCCAGATGGTTCTGGCCCCATCTCTACATCAGACACAGGACTCTCGTCCGAGGTGTCTCCAGACTCCCTGACTGATCCCCTTTCTTCCCCATTGTCCGATTCCTCTGCTGTCTGCCCAGGCTGCCGGCGAACCACAACAGTTGATCTCCTTGGGAGGAGACTACAGTCCAATCTACCACAGCCTGCAAAAGTGCATGATTTGGTATACTCAAAGAAAGAAGACATTGTTCGGTTATGAATGCATGCTTGGATATACCGGTGCACAAATTGGAAACATGGATCAATTTCATATTCTTATCTGGGGACACCAAGGCTCATTTCAAATTCCTGTAATGAAATTATAGGATGAATGAAATGAAAGCAAGGCTGTCCCTTAGACTGGGAAAATGGAAGTTGTGTGAGTTAATCATCAACATTTATTTTTCAGCATCATTCCTTACTGGATTAACCAATATCCCGTAATGCATTTATGATAATGTATTCCCTGTAATGTTATAAACTATGCTGAAAACAACAACTGCCTAGGAATGTAAAGGAATTTGAGGGCAGCCCTGTCAAAGGCACAGGTTGTGTCTTGTTGTGATGAAATAAAATACACTTGAGTTAGGATATGGTTCTCCTGCTTTTTGCTTTACTGAAATCTCTGGAAGAACGAACGGACAAACTAACTAAATAACTAACTAACTAACTAAGTAATTAACTATGTAAGTAAGTAAGTAAGTAAATAACCAACCAACCAACCAACCAACTAATCAACCAACTAATCAACCAAACAACCAAGCAACCAAGCAACCAACCAACTAATCAACCAACCAACCAACCAACCAATCAACTAATCAACCAAACAACCAAACAACCAATCAACTAATCAACCAAACAATTAAAAAACCAAACCAAGCAACCAACCAACCAACCAACTAATCAACCAATCAACCAACCAACCAACCAACCAACCAACCAGGATTACAGCACATAGAGTAAGGCCAAAGTAATTCAGGAAATCATAGTAGACCACAGATTTACTTAACAATAAACAACACACCACATTATACAGTGCGTGTTTTATACATATACGTATTTATGTGAGAGAGTTGTCAAGAAAGATGAAGGATAGCGCAACTGTTTTCCATACATGTGATTACGCAAGTTTTCTTTAATCCAATGATAATAAAGACATTCCATCGAGTTGTTGCCAACTCTTAGCAACCACACAGATTGATTTGAATAGAATAACAGAATAACAGAGTCAGAAGGGACCTTGGAGGTCTTCTAGTCCAACCTCTTGCTCAAGCAGGAGACTCTATGACATTCCAGACAAATGGTTGTCCAGACTCTTCTTAAAATCCTCCAGTGATGGAGCACCCTGAAGGCACTGATCAATTCTTCTAATTGTCAGGAAATTTCTCCTTAATTCCAGGTTGGATCTTTCTTTGATTAGTCTGCGCTCATTGCTTTTTGTCTGCTATTTTTTCTTGATGATCCTAACCAGATCCTTCATCATTTACCAACAGTGTTGCATCTATGATTTCCACAATTCCAGCCAGCATGATGGAAAAAAAATCAATGACCCTCTAGGATAGGGGTCGCCAATCTTTTGGACCTCAGGGACCACCAAACTCATAATTTTAAATCCCGGGGACAACTAATATGAATTTTGAGTGACGATGGCTTGTTGACATTGGTGGGAGGGAGGGAGGTCTGATTTAACCTCTCTCCCTCCCTCCCTCCCTCCCTCCCTCACACACACACAAACACACAGAGGCAGGGGTGGGATTCAAATTGCTTAACAATTGGTTCTCTGGGTGTGGCCTAATTTGTGGGTGTGGCTTGGTGGTCATGTGACTGGCTGGGCATGGCTTGTATGTAAATATTATAAATATTTATGTAAATATTGATTTTTTTTAAATAAAAAAAGAGCAACTTTTACCCATCAGGCAAAGCAGACAGGCAGATTGAGCTGCTCACAGAATCACAGATTCCTTCAGAGATCTACCTTTCTGACATCAGCTACCTGAGTCTGCATTGAATAATAGAAGCTTCAGTCCTAAGGAAGGTCTAAAGATTAGCTAAAAAGCAAAAAATCCAACTGTTTCCTGCTTTCTAGCTAATCTAAATCTCCTAGCACAGCAGAACAGCTGATGGTCAGGAAAGAAAAAGGAAAAATGGCAATTTAGCAGGCAAGTTTGCCAGGTAAGGAGTGAGTGGGCGGGGAGGGTTCCCGCGGGCCATGTGGGTGGCGCAGCCTTGTGTTCCCAGGCAGCCAGGATTAATTACTTTGAGGAGGGGTTTGGGGGAGTGACATTTCTCTGCAGACCATCAAAATTTTCTTGCAGACCACCAGTGGGCCATGGCCCACCGTTTAGTGACCACTGCTCTGGGACATAACCTAATTTGGATACCTATCATTGATAAGTCCGTTGACCCTGCCTTTGTGGTCTCTAACAACCCCCCTCAAACATCTCAGCTACTTATTTTTGAAACTCGACCACTGTTTTTGCCATTAGTTGAATATCTTCTCCCTAGACTTCATTAACGGCGTATTTTCTTTTCATCCCAGCTATCTTCCTTTAGAGACCCAAGATGGAAGCAATCTAGGGATGATTGAATAACAGAATAAGACAGTTGGAAGGGACCTTGGAGGTCTTCTAGTCCAGCCCCCTGCTCATGTAGAAAACCCCACACCACTTCAGACAAATGGTTATCCAAATCTTCTTAAAAGCTTCCAGTGTTGGAGCATTCACAACTTCTGGAGGCAAGTCGTTCCACTGATTAATTGTTCTCACTGTCAGGAAATTCCTCCTTAGTTCTAGGTTGCTTCTCTCCTTGATTAGTTTCCACCCGTTGCTTCTTATCCTGCCTTGGATAATGGAAATGGATCCTGAATCATGATAAGAAACGGGGAGCAATAATCCAAAACTGATCATTCTCCAAAACCTGAGTATCTCCCGCGTAGGTGATTGATGCCAGTGTCCTGATTTGGATCAATCGTATGATTTCATTTGGGTTTAGTCAGACCATCTTCTCAAGATCAGGGAAGATCACTTGCTACAAGAATCGCATTTTCCCTCGGTACCACACAACACTGAAGCAGGCACCTGAGAACTTCAAACACTAGCCTTTCTTGTGCAGGAGAAAACAGGTTTTCATCCTACATCTTCTCTTGTACGGTGCGCATTCTGCCCTTGAAAAAGCACAACGCTGGTTCTGCTGTCTTATCGGAATTCGCCTTTCTCCCATCAGCAGATGGTTTGCGAAGAACAAGGACTTAAGAAATTCTCACGACTGGGGATAGGCTATAAAAATCTTAGCTAAGGATTCTCTGCCTGGTTGCTGGGTGGGTGTGGCCACGGCGGGCGTGGCCTAGTCAGCCACTTGCACCATGGCTGGGAGTGTGTGTGTTTTTGTTCTCCCTGGAGGCTTTCCTCGAGCCTTTGAGAGGGTGAAAATGGCCTTCCCGGGCTCCGGAGGCCCTCTGGAAGCCAGAAACGGGCCCATTTCCGGACTTCCCAAACTTCCGGGAGGTCAGTTTTTTGTTTTCCCTGGGCTCTGGAGGTTTCCCTCGGGCCTCTGGGAGGGTGAAAAGAGCCTCCCCGGGCTCCCGAGGCCTTCTGGAATCTGGAAACAGGCCCATTTCCATCCTTCGTGAGCTTCACCCACCCTGGGCTCTGGAGGCTTCCTTCGGGCATCGGGGAGGGTGAAAAAGAGTCTCCCCAGGCTCCTGAGGGTCTCTGGAATCTGGAAACAGGCCCATTTCCAGCCTTCCCGAACTTCTAGGAGGCCCATTTTTCACTCTCCTTGAGCCTCTGTGTGTGCCCTGCACTTCCCTGCATCCAAAAGGGGCTGTGTGGGGACTCCTGGGAGGGGAGGGATGGGGTGGGCGGGGCCAGCCAGGAGTGGGATTTAGGGTTTCTCCATACTGCACAGAATCTTAGCTGGGGGGTTTTCCCGAACCCCTGCAAACCCCCAGCAGCCAACCCCTGCTCACGAACGAAGGCAAATCTGTGCCCCAGGATAGATTTGCAGGATCCAATCTGAGTTGGTCACTGGGACCAGGTGGTTTTGTCTTCCAAGCTTTCAGATTTGTGCTGGAGTCCATCTTCAGGGAACGCCTCTCTTGCAGAGTGTGTGTATTTATATGGTGCCTCTTTTAGGTGGCTTTCTAGATGCCGATTGGGGTGTGTCGATGGCTGGTTTGTACGTTATTGGCTATCGTGTTGCCCAGCCTTTGCCTTCTAAGTACTTGATAGGCTGGTGATAAATCAACACTCCTCTTGACAGATGAAGGGCCCAACTCCCAGGTTTCAATTACTTCTCTGGCTGTTTTTGTCTCTGCTTGTCCAACAATCTTAATAGCTTCAAAATTGAATTGAATGTCCTCGTTCATCACAATGTAAGGCTGCCAATGAATTCGGGTCTCCTCGTCTGACTGCGCACTTGTGTTCCTGTAATCTGGTGGTTAGCTTCCTCCCTGTCTGTCCTATACAGTCACAGGGGCAATCCATGCAGAAGATCTGGTAGATTACATTGGAAATAGCGCCCACCTCCAAGCGATCTTGACAATGCACACTGTAGTGGGATTCAAACTTTTTTACTACCAGTTCTGTGAGCGTGGCTTGGTGGGCATGCCATGGCTTGGTGGGCGTGGCAGGGGATGGATACTGCCAAATCCCACTCCCTCCCCACCCCACTGACCTGCTTTCCAGCTCCGTTCTTCTGTGCAGGGCAACCAAAGAAGACCCAGCCGATCAGCTGGGACTTAATGGGAGGCAGAGAAGAGATGGGGATGGGGCCAGTCAGAGGCGGTATTTGCTGGTTCTCCAAACTACTCAAAATTTCAATACCGGTTCTCCAGAACTGGTCAGAACCTGCTGAATACCCATCTCTGAATGCAGAATTTGTCTTTGTATGGTAGCCTCTGGGTGGTGTGCGATGCCCACTTGCAGATCTCAGAAGCAACTGCTTCCAAAATGTTTTTGATCTATTTATTGATTGATTGATTTGATTTGTCAATTGCTTATAAGATGATAAGTATAAGTATATACACAGTTATGAATACCTGAAATGGGTACATATAAGAAAAATAAAAGAAACAATAGGACAGGGATGGTAGGCACGTTGGTGCGCTTATGCATGCCCCCTACAGACCTCCTAGGAAAGGGGTGAGGTCAATAGTAGACAATCTAAGGTTAAAGTTTTTGGGGTTTGGGGAAGAAACCACAGAGTCAGGTAGAGTATTCCAGACATTTATCACTCTGTTGCTGAAGTCGTATTTCCTGCAATCAAGTTTGGTGTGGTTAACCTTGAGTTTGTATCTGTTGTTTGCTCTTGTGTTGTTATGGTTGAAGCTGAAGTATTCATTGACAGGTAGGACATTGCAATGTATGGTTTTATATACTATACTTAGATCAGACGAAGATGGCGTAATTCAAGGTTTTTAGGTCTAGAATTTCGAGTCTGTTGGCATAAGGTATTCTGCAACGAGTAGAGGAGTGGAGAACTCTTCTTGTGAAATATTTCTGGACTTTCTCAACTGTACTAATATCAGATACATAATGTGGGTTCCAGACTGATGGGCTGTATTCGAGTGTTGGTTTAGCAAATCTACAGCAGGGTGTGCCCTGTGGTTGGTCTTGTACTTTCTTTCTTCCTTTCTCTCCCCTCCGTGTTGCAGAGGGATCTGGTGACAGATGATTGTGGGTACCCATTCTGCTTGAATTGTTCAAGTAGATCCCTGCACTGGAGCTGTTTGGCTTGATGGTTGCTGTTGAAATTCAGAATGCGGTGGAGTATTCGTGACCTTGCGATAAACTGTTTCCTAGGCTTCCATCCTCTTGTCTGTTGACAAGTACATCTAAACACGGTAATTGCTTAGCTGTTTCTTCCTCCATTGTGAACTGCATGTCGAGGAAGATGGAGTTCAGTAAGGTATGAAAGTCTTTAAGTAGCTCACAAGTCATTACAAGAACATTCCTGCATGAACTAGAACACCTTGCATTTCAGAACTACACACACCTAAATTCTGGTGCCGCTACATCATTAAATAGAACACACAAATATCTATGGAGTTTCTCAGTCCTCCAGGTCATGTTTTTTTTCTGAAGATGTTTTGCTTCTCATCCAAGAAGCTTTTTCAGCTCTGACTGAATGGTGGAGAATGGAAGGATTGAGACTCTTTGCAGATAGCTGGTCATTTGCGTCCTTTTTGAAGGTCATTGAGGACACTTGGAGGTTTATCTGTGTCCTCAGGGTCACCTGATCAGTGCAAATGGGTGTAGAGCCTTCTTTGAACTGCTGAAAGGACTGTGTTGGGGACTGGAGATGGGTGGTGTGGTGTCCCTCCTCCACTGTTGACAGAGGGCTGTTCATTTTTGACCTAGATCGCCTCTTTGACCCCTCTTTCAAGCTAGTGGTCCTCTCTGTCCAAAATGTGGACTTTGCTGTCTTCAAAAGAGTGGCTGGTGCCTTTCCAATGAGCAGCTGTCTGCAAGGAGTATCAATCCTTCTCTTCTCCACCAGTCAGTCAGAGCTGAAGAAACCTCTTAGAGGAGAAGTGAAACATCTTCAAGGAAAGACAAGGAAGTCCAGCTGCCTCCTGAAAGAAGCACCTTTGGGACAACCATGACCTGGAGGATGGAAAATCTCCATTGACATCAAGAGAAATGTACTTAAAGACTTTCATACTATACTGAACTCCATCTTCCCAACTGCATTTTGACATCTAACAAGATGGAAGAGACAGCTAGGCAACATCTAACAAGCCACTTACAACAGGCACTTACAGATCATGGAAACTGCATTCCACGGCTTCCAAAATGTTTTTGATGTACGGCAGGAGGTTCTTCTTAAGCAACATATAAAAACAATAGAATAGAATAGAATATAGAATAGTTTAGCCATGTCAGACAAGTGGCTGTCCAGTCTCTTCTTAAGAGTCTTCAGTGATGGAGTGCCCACAACTTCTGGTGTCAAGCTGTTCCACTGGTTAATTGATCTCACTGTTAGGAAGTTTCTCCTTAATTCCAGGTTGCTTCTCTCCTTGCTTGGTTTCCATCCATAGAGTAGAGTAGAGTAGAGTCAGTTAGTTCGCACCAGTTTGGGAAAACTGGTTGTTAACTTTCTGAGCAGTTTGGTGAGCTGGTTGTTGGAAGAAATCATTAGGGCAGAGAACCGGTTGTTAAACTATTTGAATCCCAGTACTGGAGTAGAGTAGAGTAGAGTAGAGTAGAGTAGAGTAGAGTAGAGTAGAGTAGAGTAGAGTAGAGTAGAGTAGAGTAGAGTAGAGCAGAGCAGAACAGAACAACAGTATAGATTAGAATAAATAGAGTTGGAAGGGACTTTGGAGGTCTTCTAGTCCAGACCGCTGCTCAAGCAGGAGAACCTATACTATTTTGGAGAAGTGACTATCTAGTCTCTTAGAAACCTCTAGTGATGGAGCACCCACAATTTCTGGTGGCAAGCAGTTCCACTGGTTAATGGTTCTCACCGTTTGGAAGTTTCTCCTTAATTCTAAGTTGCTTCTCTCTTTTATTAATTTCTCACCCCTTGTTCCTTGTCCTGCCTTCTGGTGCTTCGAAGAATAGATTGTCCCTTTTTTCTTCATGACAGCCCCTCACATGTTGCAACGCTACCCTCATGTCACCCCTTATTCTTCTTTTCTTTAGTTTCTCTAGCCAAACCCCAATCCTACAGCCGTTCTTCGTACGTTTCAGTCTCCAGGCCTTTAATCATCTTAGCTGCTGTTCTCTGAATATTTTCCCCCAAAGTCTGAACCTCTTTTTTTGTAGCATGGTGACCACAAAATTGGTTGCAGTGGACTCTTAGGAGTACTTAGCTCCTTGCAAAGATTTCTGCAGATTTGTATTCAGAACACATACCTAAACTGATGTTGGGAGATGTAAAATGATATTCTTTGGCTTATCATAAAGCAACATGCCTGGATGTTGACATTGGAGGACGAAAGCTGTTCATTTGCGGTACCAAATAAAATAAAATAAAATAAAATCAGGGGAAGTGTAGAAGCTCCTTTTCTGAATAAACAACTTCTAGAGAAAGGCATAAGCTCTCATGAGTTTCGGCATCTGATGAAGTGAGCCTCGTCTCAGAAAAGCTTATGCTTTTTAATAAAATGTGTTCGCCTGAAAAAAAGGTGCTATCCAACTCCCAATTTAATGCAGAGCGTAAAATATGTGCAGTAATTTCTACGCAATGGCATGCTTGTTTTGGTATGGCATTTACCTCTTTTTGTGTGTGAGTGTGTTATTTTTCTTCCAAGGAACACAAAACCAAACCTGCGGTTTGTAACCAGAGAGGAAAAATTAGGCGCTCTTTCCCCACCTTAATCAAGGAGTTAAGTCAGTTCTGGAAATTGGCAATATCTTTATTAAATGTGGGCCAGTTTTTCACCGGGTTTTTCAATCAGAGGTGGTATTCAGCAGGTTCTGAGCAGCTCTAAGAACCGGTAGCGGAAATTTTGAGTAGTTCAAAGAACTGGCAAATACCGAGATCAAGTGAGGTACTAATACCACTCTATAAAGCCTTAATAGGATCACACCTAGAGTACTGCATTCAGTTTTGTTCACCACACTATAAAAAAATATGTTGAGACTCTAGAAAAAGTGCAAAGAAGAGCAACCAGAATGACTCCAGGGGACTGGAGACTAAGGCATATGAAGAACAGTTACAGGAACTGGGCCTGGCTAGTCTAGTGAAGAGAAGGACCAGGGGAGACATGATAGCAGTGCTCCAATATTTGAGGGGCTGCCACAGAGAGGAAGGGGTCAAGCTATTTTCTAAAGCACCTGAAGGCCAGACAAGGAATAATGGATGGAAACTGAACATTCAAGAAGAAACTGGACTGCCATTTGTCAGAAATGATGTAGGGTCTCCTGCTCGGGCGGGGGGTTGGACTAGATGACCTATAAGGTCCCTTCCAACTCTGATGATCTGTTATCTGTTACCACCTTTGACTGGAAATTTTACAGTATCCTTTCCCTGCCATGCCCACCAGAACCGGAAGTAAAACAATTTGAATCCCACCACCGGTTTCAATATTTGAAGAGCTGCCCCAAAGAAGAGGGAGTCAAGCTATTCTCCAAAGCACCAGAAGGCAGCAGAAGAAGCAATGGATGGAAACTCATCAAGGAGAGAAGCAACCTAGAACTATAAAAGAAACTTCCTAACAATGACAACAATTAACCGGTGGAACTGCTTGCCACTAGAAGTTGTGAGTGCTCCATCAGTGGAGGTTTTTAAGAAGAGATTGGACAGCCATTTTGTCTGAAATGGTATAGGGTTCCTGCTTGAGCAAGGGGTTGGACTAGAAGATCTTCAAGGTCCCTTCCAACTCTGTTATTCTCTTATTAGTGTCTTGGAGTCCTTCGTTCTCTCTGAGCTTAGCTGTTTGGTTGCAAACATTTCATTACCTGGCTAGATAACCACATCAATGAAGAGAGAAATAAGGAGAAATTTCCCGACAGTTCAAACAATTCATCCATGGAACGACTTGCCTCCAGCAGTTGTGGGCGATCCAACATTGGAGGTTTTCAAGAAGAGATTGGACCGGCATTTTCTCAAATGGTTTAATGTCTCCTGTTCGAGCAGAGGGTTGGGCTAGAGGACCTCCAAGGTCCCTTCCAACTGTTATTCTGTTATTTTGTCTTTAATTGTCAAATCTTTTACCGAAAGAGAGAACATGATTTACAAAAGGAATATGTGTTCTGCTTCCAGAGTAAAGCAGGCCCATTAAATTAAATCTGCATAGACAACATCTTGCATAAATATCCGTGACTTCTCAGATCGGTCATCTGTCCCTACGCCGGTGATTTCATCTTCATATCCCTTTAATCAGGGCAAGGTCATGCCTTGGGAACTGCTTTTTAAAAATAATCCTCTGACCTCATGTTGTTGTCTTTGTCTCAAGCAGCTTTATGTCATCTTTGCAGGTTTAGAGCAAGTGAAGATTCTTGAGGTACTCTCTGAGCTTGGTGGTTTTCTTGCAGATGTTTCATGACCGAACTAGGGAACGTCATCAGTGCTAGAAGGGAGAGGGGTTTGTAGAGAGGAGGAGGAAAAGGAGAAGGAGGAAGAAGAGGAGGAGAAAGAAAAAGAAGAGGAGGAAGAAGAAGAGGAGGAGGAGGTGGTGGTGGAGGAGGACAAACACTGTGGGCTCCTTGGTGTACTCTGAGCTTGGTGGTTTTCTTGCAGATGTTTCATGACCGAACTAGGGAACGTCATCAGTGCTAGAAGGGAGAGGGGTTTGTAGAGAGGAGGAGGAGGAGAAAGAAAAAGAAAAAGAAAAAGAAGAAGAAGAAGAAGAAGAAGAAGAAGAAGAAGAAGAAGAAGAAGAAGAAGAAGAAGAAGAAGAGGAGGAGGAGGAGGAGGAGGAGGAGGAGGAGGAGGAGGAGGAGGAGGAGGAGGAGGAGGACGACTGTGGGGTCCTTGTTGGTCTCTGAGCTTGGTTGTTTTCTTGCAGACATTTCATGACCAAATTAGGGAACATCATCAGTGCTAAAGGGAGTGTAGTTTGTGAAGAAAAGGAAGAGAAAGAGGATTGTGGAGTTCTTGGTGCTCTCTGAGTGTGGCCACACCCACAAACCGATTGTTAAAAAGTTTGAATCCCACCCCTGATGACCGTGCTACTCCTTTAACCACTCCAGTGTCAACTCGTAAAGCATTCCTGGCCTCCTGCTCTCCAGTTGCCATAGACAGGAGGGGGGAAAACTGATGGAGCAGCATGGCAGCCACAACCAGAAGCACATTCCACACATACCTTCTTCAAGGCTGTATCCCAGGCTACCGGGACCAACCGGAGAGGCCTTTGGTGGTGCAGGCTGTTAATCATCTAGCATTTAGCTCAATTGCCTGCAATTAGTGCAGGTTCGAATCCCACCAGGCTCAAGGTTGACTCAGCCTTCCATCCTCTCGGGGTAGGTCAATTGAGGACCCAAGATTGTTGGGGGCAATAAGCTGACTTTATAAAATGCTGCTTGAGGAGGGGGGGGGGGGGCAAAAGCCCTAGTAATAAGCAGGCATATACAATGGAATGAAGGCTATTGCCGAGCATTTAGCATGGTGCTCTAAAGACTGTAAGCCGCTCTGAGTCTCCGGAGAAAGGCGGCATATAAATGCAAATATAAAATAAAATAAAACAAATGATTTCTACAGTCCGGGAAAGTGCTCCGTTGGAAAACGTGATTTATGACACACCCCCTGGTGGGAGGGAGGAGAACAGGGTCATACGTGGGCTGTAAATTAGGTGAGGCAGAGCTGACCTCTTTTGGGTATGTGCCGACATGTTGCTCCTAATAAATAACTGGGTTTCTTTTGAAACTTGGCTCGAGGCTCATTTCAGGTTTATTTAGGGCATCCATTGGAACCCTGACAACCCTGATTCACTCCACCCACGCAGCAAGAAAAGTTGTAAAACAGGACCAAAACTCACTCAACCGATTCTTCAGCATAATTTTTTAGGCTAAATTTTTGGTCATAAATCCGGGACTGCCTGCCCTTCGGAAAAGACCGCCGAGGATAGACAAAATCGGCTGAAATGTACGTTTTTTTTCAACTCGGCGAGCCGGCAGGAAACCTACAGTTTCTTCCCGCGCAACTTTTTCTAATTACTGAAAGCTGAAAGCTTTTTTTTTTTCTTAGAAAAGAAAAACGCCAAAGAACTTGCCACGTTTTTTTTCTCTCCCCCTTTTCATCAGGAGTTGAAGGTCACTTTGGACTTCATTTGATGATATTTTTTTTGTTCTCGCTAAGCCATCCTGCTTTAAGGCTCTGCGTTGGTTTTGCCCGAGGGCAAACCTGGATCTATTCTTCCTGAATATTTTAGCGTTTGTTTGGCTCTTGGGGAAAGCTGTTGTTGCAAACCCCTTTGGCTTGGGTTTAAAATCAGATTAAGGAATTGCCTTCTGCGTGTGTGTGTGTGTGTGTGTGTGTTTCAGGTGATTCTCTTGCTGTGTCGGAGCTGCCTGGAGCCTTCAGACAAGGGGTGCATCGGGGAGAATTCAAGGTTGGAGGTAGGCTGAGCCATACCCTCCTACCCCTGAAATGGTGCGTGAGTTAAATCATAGAATGGATAGATAGGAGGTGGGATTCAGCTGGTTCGGGCCAGTTCTGGAGAATCGGTAGCGGAAATTTGGAGTAGTTTGGAGAACTGGCAAATGCCACCTCTGACTGACCCCGCCAATCCCATCTATTCTCTGCCTCCCAAGTCCCAGCTGATTGGCTGGATCTTCTTTGGTTGCCCTGCACAGGAGAATGGAGCTGGAAAGCAGGTTAGTGAGGTGAGGAGGAAATGGGGATTTTGCAGTATCCTTCCCCTGCCAAACCCACTAAGCACCGCCCACCATACCATGCCCACCAAGCCATGCCCACAGAACCGGTAGTAACATTTTTTGAATCCCACCACTGGGATAAATGCTTCTTGATTGCCATAGGTAGGCGATCTCTCAGCACTTGTAGGCAATAACACAGAGGCTGTAGTAGGAAGGAAAGAGCAGAATCCAAAGCAGAGTTCCCCCCTGTGTAGTTTTCCTTGACAAGGGATGACTTTGGACTCTGGAATGGAATGGAATGGATTACAGATTAACAAACTTGGAAGGGACCTTGTAGGTCATCAAGTCCAACCCCCCACCCAAGCAGGAGACCCTACCCCATTTGTGGTGGTGGTCAAATGGCAGCCCAGTCTCTTCTTGAAAGTCTCAAGCGATGAAACTGCCATAATTTCTGAAGGCAACTTCTGATCCATTGATGGATTGTTCTCACTGTCAGAAAATTTATCCTTATTTCTAGGTTGAATCTCTCCTTGTTCAGTTTCCATCCCTTATTCCTTGTCTGGCCTTTGGGTGCTTTAGAAAATAGCTTGGTCCCCTTTTCCTTTCTGTGGCAGCCCCTCAAATATTGGAAGACTGCTATCCTGTCTCCCCTGGTCCTTCTCTTCCGTAGACTAGCCCAGTTCCTGCAACCATTCTTCATGGTATGTTTTAGTCTCCAGTCCCCTAATCATCCTGGTTGCTTTTCTTTGCACTTTTTCTAGAGTCTCAACATCTTTTTTATAGTGTGGTGACCAAAACTGGATGCAGTACTCTAGGTGTGGTCTTACTAAGGCTTTATAGAGTGGTATTAGTACCTCCCTTGATCGTGATTGTATCCCTCTGTTAATGTAATTTAGGATCGCGTTGGCTTTTTTGGCTGCGGGTGCACATGGCTGGCTCCTATTTAGCTGGTTGTCCACTAAGACTCCAAGATCCCTCTGACAGTGACTACTATTAAGGAATAGGATAGATAGGATAGAATAAGATAGAATAGAAGAATAAGAATAGACTAGACTAGATTGAATAGAATAGAATAGAATTACAGAAATGGAAGGGACCAGTGCCCATCCTATATACTATTCTCATTTCACCATTGCTACATAAATACTCAGGGTCCAAAGACTAATTCTCCACCTCCCTGGAAATTTAAGTCCAGCTGCAACCGATAATATTGGCAGTTTTTTGCGCAGCAATGCTTAACATTTTCCAGGCAACATCCGGTGCAATAAACTACATGTAATGAGCATCAGTTCATCGTATTAGAGCAGTCTGCAATTTGACGGATACGGTCTCGCAGGTACTAAATTTGTACATTCCCCTACACCCATCAAATCCTCCTCCCTCTTCTCTTAGATTCTTACAGACTTTTGTATGATGTTTTAAGTGGATATTTTTCACTGAGTGTTTTTATTTGTTCTGGTCTCTGGTCTATGACTGTAAAAATAAATTGAATCGAATGCTTGATTTGTATCATGCTTTCTGTTTCAGTGACTTCTTTGCTGTTCAAATATGGAGAGATAGAGAAAGAGTCTGATTTATTTGCTGTGGTTTTTAATTTGACTGCCTCCCACCTTCCTTATACTGGTCTGTGATCATCATTATATGCATAATTTTGTATTTATTTCCTAGCTCGATACCCGTGCTTCGCTACAAAACTATGTAGTCCGGCTTAGTTTTTGGGAGGAAAATAAGGGGGAAAAAAATTCTGCCTCTGCCTACCAGCACCCATCGGTATTCACCTGGCTAGCGTCCTGTCAGTGTGTGAGAGAGTTGAGAGCTGTTTGGAAACTGAAAGGGTATTTGCTGTGTGAGCAAGGAGGAGACAGCAAGGAGCCTGGGCATGGCTTAGCTCAACTGTTCTGTAATAAAGCTGGATGCTGCTGTGAAATTAAAAATGAAACTGAAACTCCTCTCCTCTGCTTGTGTTTTGCATTTGGAAGAGATTTCTTTTCAGGTGGGGAGGGGGAGTAGAACTCCTTAGCATCAGAGCGTGTTAATAATAATATAGGAAATACTCTAAATGCTCTGATGGTCATTTGGAAAAACCCTTTCTTAGTGAGCACCTAGAAGCCAAGAGGAACATAGGTGCCAAATTTTAAGTTTGTAGGCTTTACGGTTCGGGAGATTTTGTGATGATGCATGAGTGGTATTTCTCTTTGATATAGAGAGATTATTCTATAAGGTGTACGTAGTGTATATTGGAGGTGGAGACCTTTTGAGAGCTGTATGCAACGAAATTTCATTTTAAGGTATGCCGATTAGAAATAGAATTCTTTATTGGCCCAGTGTGATTGGACACAGAAGGAATTTATCTTGGTGCAAATGCTCTCAGTGTACATAAAAGAAAAGATACATTCGTCAAGAGTCAAGAATCATCAGGTACAACATTTAATGATAGTCATAGGGTACAAGAAGCAATCAAATCATACCAGAAAACAGAATTAGTGTACATTCAAAGTGGCAATGAAGTTATTGTAAGTTCTATCACAAGGATTTGATTTGAACAAAAGAGTGAGCTACAAACCAGCATCTCTAAAACACTATAGGTAGTCCTTCACTTACAATAGCTTGTTTAGTGACATTCGAAGTTTCAAAGGCACTGAAAAAAGTGACTTGGGACCGTGGTTCACACTTAACGACCATTGCAGGATCAAAGTGGTCATGTGATCAAAATTCAGACACTTGGCAAGTGACTCATGCTTACGATGGTTGCAAGCAAAGTCAATGGGAAAGTCGGATTCACTTAATGACCGTGTTCCTAACTTAGCAACTACGGTGTACTTCTCTTAATGGCTGTGGCAAGGGAGGTCATAAAATGGGACAAAACTCACTTCACACATTTCTCCCTTAGCGACATGAATTTTGGGCTCAATTGCGGTTGGAAGTTGAGGCATACCTGCCCTGCGGCTTCCAAGCTCTGTCTGATATGTAAAATTATACCTGTGAAAATATAAAGCAATGGTAACGCCATTTTGAACCTCTGTGTTAATCTAAGATAATTTACTGGAATATTATGTAAGAATTCTCTATTGTTTTGTATAAAGGTTATATATTTGGCAGGTCAAGCTGTCCAGTGTCATGTTAATGATGGATATTACTGGAAATGGAAATGGGTAAACAGGTTAAGGAAACAGATGGTATGCTACAATAATAATAGGGGTGTTTGCGTAGCTGGATATATAGCTGGATAGATTGTGAACCCAGAAAGGGGCAGAGACTGTAAATCTGAACCTGTATATAAACCCCAGCCTTCCTTCCATGTCTTCTGCCTATGAGCAGAATTCCCTTTTGCAAAAGCTTCATAATTAAAGCTCTTATACATTGTTCACGTGTTTCCAGTTGTCTGAATACCTAAATGGTGGATTTTTATCACACTCTGATAGCTGATTGGAATAGTCTCATTCTAGGATTGGCCTAATGGACTTATGTGAGTCTATTTATCATGGTGTTGTTTTATAAATTACTCAAACCAACAATTTAGATCAGTGGGTGTCAAACTCCAGGCTTAGATCTGGCCCGTGGGGCCACCCTGGTAATAGCAAAGGACCGGCCAGGGGTGCCCCTGGTAGCAAAAAATTGGGCATGGGGGTTTGGCCTCCCTGTGCCCCGTTTTCTGCCTGGATGGCCCCCTGTAGCGCTCTGCCAGCCAAAACTCAAAACAAAAGGAAATGTTTCTTCCTCATTTGGACTTGAGCATGCAAGAAAGGGCAGGAAAGGAGAAAGAGAAAGACAAAGAAAAAAAGAAGAAAAGATGGGAAGAGAGAAAGGAAGGACAAATAAGGAAAGGGAGGAAGGAAGAAGAAATTGGAATGAAGAGGGAAGGAAAAAGAAGAAAAGGAAGGAAGGAAAACAGGGAAGGAGAGAGGGAGGAAGAAAGGAGGGAGAGATAAGGAAAGAGGGGAAGGAAGAAGAAATGAGAAGGAAGAGAGAAGGAAAAAGAAGAAAAGGAAAGAAGGAAGGAAAACAGAAGGAAGGAGGGAGGAAGGAAGGAAGGAAGGAAGAAAGGAAGGAAGGAGGGAGAGATAAGGAAGGAAGAAGAAATGAGAAGGAAGAGAGAAGGGGAAGGGAAAGAAGGAAGGAAAACGGGAGGGAGGGAGGGAGGAAGGAAGGAGAGATAAGCAAGGAAGGAAGGAAGAAGAAGAAAAGGAAAGAAGGAAGGAAAACAGGGAAGGAGGGAGGGAGGAAGGAAAGAAGGAAAGAGAGATAAGGAAGGAAGGAAGGAAGGAAGGAGATTATAATGAGAGTGAGGGACCGTCTCAGGGAAATACTGCCTTAGCACATGGCCACCACAGGTGTGTCATCCCCCCAACACGAGTCTCATGTCACGCCTACCATGGCCACGCCCACTCCCGGCCCTCCGAGGTCAAACACAATCCTGATGCGGCCCTCAATGAAATCCTGATTTCTTGCTAATTTGTCTTTCCACATGCTAGATGTGCCAGACTCTGGACATTTCGTAGCCAAAGAGAACCAATTATAAGAGCAATTTGAGTCCAACCTTGGTTGGTACCCAGAAGCGATGGAGAAGTTGATTAAGATCGCCAGATACGATAATTTCACCCCTTTGGCTCACAGTGAGAATTGTAACACCTTTTCTGGTCAATATTGGCTAGGACCCCAGCTGAAGATATTTTGTTTCCTTATTTCTGCTTCTCTTACAAAAACAATCTTGGCAAAACCTCCAAATATACGCTGATAATTCCAGATGGTCTCTAAGAGAACATCTCAAAACTTAGTAAGGTGTTTTTTTTTCTTGCTGAAGTAAGCTAAGAAGCAAGCAAGGGACAACTCAAGGTAAAAGATTTTCAGCAGTTTTTAGAGATAGATTTATGTAGTAAATTACCATGCAAGAAAACCAAGTATAAACATTTTATTTAAGCTGAAGGTTTTTTGCTGAATGACCAGTTCAACTTAAGATCCAGCTGAGCAAGGCAGAAGTGCAGGCCAGCACAAGAAAAGGCTTAACTTTAGAGTAGATCCTCTAAAAAAGTAGTCTTTATCTACACTTTTTCTAAGGCTGCCCGACTTCATAATGACTCTACGCAGCCTGCAATATTTTTAAAAAGTTCAGTAGAATAGAATATAAATTAGTATACAATAGAAATAGAATGCAGAATAGAACAGAACAGAGCAGAACAGAATAGAATACAGAATAGAATAGAATATAAATCGGAATATAATAGAAATAGAATGTAAATAGAATGAATAGAATAGGAGAACAGAACAGAATAGAATAGAATAGAGAATAGAATAGAGAATAGAATAAAAATAGAAATGTAAATTGGAATAGAATATAAATAAAATGCAGAATGGAATAGGAGAACTGAACTGAACAGAATAGAATAGAATATAAATCGGAATAGAATATAAATAGAATATAAATAGAATGCAGAATAGAACAGGAGAACAGAACAGAATAGAATTGAATAGAGAATAGAATAGAATATAAATCAGAATAGAATAGAAATAGAATAGAAATTAGAATAGAATATAAATAGAATGCAGAATAGAATAGGAGAACAGAACAAAATAGAATAGAGAATAGAATAGAGGATAGAATAGAGAAACTAGAATAGAATAGAAATGGAACAGAAATTAGAATAGAAATAGAATGCAGAATATAATATAGAATAGAATAATAGAATAGAATAGAATAACAGAATTGGAAGAGGGACCTTAAAGGTCCTCTAGTCCAACCCCTTCTCAGGCAGGAATCCCTGTACCATTTCAAATGGTTGTCCAATCCCTTCTTAAAAATTTCCAGTGTTGGATCATTCACAACTTCTTTTTTTTATAATTTTTTTTTTATTTTTTACAACAAACATACAAAACAACAAATAAAACCTTCTTTCAGTTGTACAGTGTGTCGGTTTGGTAGGTACCTCTTGTGCACATTATCTATGATCTTTTCCTCTAAAACTTACATTCATATCGATTAATTAACGTTTCAAAGCATTTGCAACGTCTGAGGACAAGCGGTTCCACTGATTAATTGTTCTCACTGTCATGAAATTTCTCCTTAGTTCTTGGTTGCTTCTCTCCTTGATTAGTTTCCATCCATTCTTCTGGAAGGTTCCAAAGTAGTCCTTTACCTACCATGATTTTCCATCATACACATAGGTGGTATTCAGTTGGTTCTGACCGGTTCTCAAGAACCGGTCGCAGAAATTTTGAGTGGTTTGGGGAACCGGCAAATACCACCTCTGATTGGCCCCGCCCCCATCTATTCTCCGCCTCCCATTGAGTCCCAGCTGATTGGCTGGGTCTTCTTTGGTTGCCCTGCACAGGAGAATGGAACTGGAAAGCAGGTTAGTGGGGTGGGGAGGGAGTGGAGATTTTGCAGTAACCTTCCCCTGCCATGCCCACCAAGCCACACCCACCAAATCTCATGTACCAAGCCACACCCACCAAGCCACACTCACCAAGCCACGCCCACAGAACCGGTAGTTAATTTTTTAAAATCTCACCACTGATCATATAATACGTCTTGAAAAAAGTCCCTTACCTTTTTCTAAAAGCATTCAAAGATCTTTCCCCCCCGCCCCCTAAAAAATGGAAATTTTAAAATTGATCTTAGAAAAATAATAAGGATTTTATTTAGTTTTTAGTTTACTGTTTTTATTGGAAGATTATTGAAATTCCTTCACATTCAACCTGTCCACTGTAGGGTTCTCTGCATTTTGGGTGATTATGGAAGATGTTCAGAAGTTTTTTTTGGGCCTTGATGTTGTATACTTATAACAGCTCATTTAGTGACTGCTCAAAGTTACAAAGGCACCAAAAAATGTCCCTTAGTTAGGATTATGTTTCACATTTACAACCATTGCAGTTGTTCTGACCCAAACTTGGTTCCATGAGAATAAACACAAGACAAAGGTACCAGCACAACCTTTAGCTCCAACAAGGAAGAGTCTTGCTGCCAAGAACAATAGATAAAGTTCCTAAACAATAAATCAAAGAGTCTTCAAACACAAACTAAGAGAGTCCGAACATCCAAAAGGCTTGAGTGCAAAAACCTCTTTGCTTCCTGCAAAGAACTCCGGTTTCTCAGCTGGCTTTTATCTCTTAAGGGAGGGTTCATCACCTTGCAGCCTTACTCCCGAGTTGCCCCTGCTGTTGCAGCTGCTCTTTCCTTCAAGCAGCCTTGCACACACGCACACTGGACACAGGCTCCTTGGGGGCCTCTTCATCATTGCTGCCAGCCTCCACCATCTCTGAAGGCAGCCCTCCACTCCCTGATGGTCCTGGCACCATCCCTGCATCACACACAGGCCCCTCATCTGAGTCCTTGTTCTCCGAGACCTCAGCCATCCACACCTGATGCCGGTGAACTACAACACTAGTATCGCCATGCTTGGCAGTTGAGTCACATTTATGACGGTTGCAGAGTCCCAGGGTCACGTGATCTCCTTTTGCGACCTTCTGACAAGCGAAGTCCAGGGGTAAGTTAACAATTGCAGTGATTTACTTAACAACGATGGCAAGCAGAGATGTAAAAGGGAAGGTGAAACTCCTTTAATGAAGGTTTCACTTAACAACTGAAATTTTGGGCTCAGACCAGGTCATAAGTTGAGGCCTACCTGAATATCAACTCCAACCAATGAGTATCTGAAGGAAAACGCACGTTCTGACCCAGGCTTCGTCAATCGTAATTAATCACAAACTTGTTTTAAAAGCAAACCCTATTTTATTGCAACACTGGGAATTGTTTTCATTCCCAGCCAGAACTAACCTTAAACAGTTCCCCGAGATAAGCATACACCTTTCTGTTCTGTGGAATGCTGCCAAAAACAGAAGCATTCAATTAACTATAAAAGAAACCAACCAAAGTACAAGAAAAAAAAAACTAACCAAAGTATACAGAGCATTAAAGATGACTCGGAATCGATCGAACTACTTTGCTTCCTGCAAAGGTTTCGTCATTGAGGTCTGACTTTTATCCCTTATGGGAGGGGCAATCACCTCCCAGCCTTACTCCTGAGTTGCCCCTTTTGTCTTAGCTGCTCTTGCCTTCTAGCAGCTCTGCGCATACGCACACTGGGAACAGGCTCCCCTTGTTCTTCTGCCTCGCTGCTGCCAGACTCCAGAGGCTTCGGTGGCAGCACCCCACTCCCAGGTGGTCCTGGCCCCATCTCTGCATCGGACACAGGGCCCTTTCTTCCCCACTGTCCGATTCCACTGCCGTCTGCACAGGCTGCCGGCAAACCACAACAACGCACCTCTTCTTGCAGTCGAGAAATTTCTCTTCCTATCTTGCCTCTGTTTACTTCCTTGTAGTTTTTAAAAGCCATCAACTCTTTTACATGTTTTTACATTTTCAGCTTAATTGGTAGGTTCTCAGCACCAAGCAAAACAAAGATTTGCTTAATTGGAAGATTGCGTCTCTCATTTGTGTTCCCCGAGATAAAAATGGAATGATTCCGAGGACGCAAGTCAAAATAAACCATTACCAAATCTTAGGGCTCTGAAAACTTGGGTTTTAATTCCGTGTAAATATAGATTTACCTGGAATGAGATCGTAGATGCCACATTTGTAATCGGTAAACCATTCTCGGAGCCGCTTAGAGAGCGAGATGGGTGGTGTCTAAATTGGAGAAATAAATAAATAAGCAAATAAATAAATAAATAGAGCTGGAAGGGAACGAAGACATCATTATCTCCAAATTTCTGCCTGTTGCAACATTCATGTCATCATCCGTGTGTCAACTAAAAAATAAAATAAAATATTCCTTTGGTCTTTTTAGTTGCCAGCAGAAAGGGATTGGGGGGAAGCAGTGCATTTCCTAAATGCCTCAGATAATCACTTTGGCAGCTGAAGCTGTTGGTGCTGTTGGCGCGCAAGATTATTACTGGAGAGCATGATTGATAACTCTTGGCTATGGATGTGTCCCATTGGAGAATATGCATCCAGGAGGTTGGGGTGGGGGAAGACCAGGGTCAAGGGTGACAATGAATTATGTGTCTTAGAGTCAGCTGCACCCACGTAATGCCGACGTGGTCACTCCTAATAAATCAATATTTTTTACTCTGAAAGATGCGGCTAGAGACTTGTGATTTGAATGGGGGTGCATGTTGGAGCCTTGACACCATGATGGATGACTGTCCAACATCTGTTTGAAAAACATAGGAAGAAACCACTCTTTGAAGTCATCTATTCCATGCATTGACAGCTCTTTCTGCCAAGGAGTTGTTCCTTGTGTCAAATCTGTATCTTCCATCTTCGAAATTTTGTCCCATTAGTTCTAGCCTTACTCTCTGGAGCAAGTGAAAAGAAATTCCAACTGTCTTACAATGTGACAGCCCTTTCAAAGGTTTGAGGGCAGCTGTCATGTCCCCTCACCTCTTTTTGAAAGCTCAACATGTCTAGGTCTATAAAGGAGAATATTTGTAACTCAGGGTTTGAAACGGGGGGCCCTGGGTGCTCTTTGACTTGGTTGTTCTCTTGTAGATGTTTCATTACCAAACTAGGTAACACCATCAGTGCTAGAATGAAGTGGGGTTTGCGGAGAAAGAGAAAAGGAAGAGGAGGAGGAGGAGGAGGAGGAGGAGGAGGGGATCATTGGGGCTCTATGAATTTGGTTATTTTCTTGCAGACATTTCATTACCCAAACTAGGTAACATCATCAGTACTAGAAGGGAGTGGGGTTTGTGGAGAAGGAGTAAGGAGAGAGGAGGAGTAGGAGTAGGAAGAGGAGGAGGAGGGGAGGAGGAGGAGGAGGAGGAGGAGGAGAAAGATTAGGGCATCATTGGTGCTCTATGAGTTTAGTTGTTTTCTTGCAGACATTTCATTACCCAAACTAGGTAATATCATCAGTACTAGAAAGTACTGAAATGGAGTTTGGGGAGAAGGAGTTAAGAGAGAGGAGGAGGAGGAGAGGAGGAGGAGAAAGATTAGGGGGTCATTGGTGCTCTATAAATTTGGTTGTTTCCTTGCCTACATTTCATTATCCAAACTAGGTAACATCATCAGCACTAGAAGAGAATGGGGTTTGTGGAGAAGGAGTAAGGAAAGAGGAGAAGGAAGAGGAGGAGAAGGAAGGAGGAGAAAGATTAGGGCATCATTAGTGCTCTATGAGTTTAGTTGTTTTTTTGCAGAGGTTTCATTATCTAAACTAGGTAACATCATCAGTACTAGAAGGGAGTGGGGTTTGTGGAGAAGGAGTAAGGAGTGAGGAGGAAGATACTTACTGCATGGGGCCCTTTAGAGTTCTATGAACTTGGTTGTTTTCTTGCAGACATTTAATTATCCAACGAATGATCATATTACCTACTTTGGTTAGTGAAACGTCTGCAAGAAAACAACCAAACTCAGAGAGCACCAAGGACCCCACAGTCCTCCTCCCCTCCTCCTCTTCCTTCTCCTCCTCCTCCTCTCTGCAAACCCCATTCTCTTTTAGCACTGATGATGTTATCTAGTTGGGTAATGAAACATCTGCAGGAAAATCACCAAGCTAGAGAGCACCAAGGATCCCACTGTCTTCCTCCTCCTCCTCCTCCTCCTCCTCCTCCTCCTCCTCCTCCTCCTCCTCCTCCTCCTCCTCCTCCTCCTCCTCCTCCTCCTCCTCTTCTCTGATAACCCAACTCCCTTCAAGTACTGATGATGCTTCCTAGTTGGGTAATGAAACATCTGCAAGAAAACAACCAAGCTCAGAGAGCACCAAGGACCCCACTGTCTTCCTCCTCCTCCTCCTCCTCCTCCTCCTCCTCCTCCTCCTCCTCCTCCTCCTCCTCCTCCTCCTCCTCCTCCTCCTCCTCCTCCTCCTCCTCCTCTTCTCTGATAACCCAACTCCCTTCAAGTACTGATGATGCTTCCTAGTTGGGTAATGAAACATCTGCAAGAAAACAACCAAGCTCAGAGAGCACCAAGGACCCTTCAAAGAGTGAATAGTTTAAAGATCATCCAGGCAAGAGAATGTTTGATGTTATTGCATAACGCCATAAATGGCCATTATACCCAACCCTCAATGCAGTATACTTGAGCCTCCAGAAGTTGTGGGTGCTTCATCACTGTTTAAGAAGAGATTGGACAACTATTTATGTGACATTTTATTGGGTTCCTGCTTGAGCAGGGGGCTGGACTAGAAGACTTAATGTTGTGGTTCGCCAGCAGCAGGTGAGGATGGCTGAGATCTTGGAGAGCGAGGACTCAGATGAGGGGCCTGCGTGTGATGCAGGGATGGAGTCAGGACCATCAGGGAGTGGAGGGCTGCCTTCGGAGGTTGTGGAGGCTGGCAGCAATGATGAAGAGGCCCCCGAGGAGCCTGTGCCCACCGCGCATGCATGCAAGGCTGCTCGAAGAAAAGAGCAGCTGCAGCAGCACGGGCAACTCGGGAGTAAGGCTGCAAGGTCATGGCCTCTCCCTTAAGAGATAAAAGCCAGCTGAGAAACCAGAGTTCTTTGCAGGAAGCAAAGAAGTTTTTGCACTTAAGCCTTGTGGACGTTCAAACTCTCTTAGTTTCTGTTTGGAGACTCTTTGTGTTTGAAATATTTCTTAGTAACTTTATCTAGTGTTCTTGGCAGCCTTGCACCACCTTGGCAAGGCTCGTTCTTATCAGAGACAATTAGTTGGAAACAGCCTTTTAACCGGGAAGGAACGGAATTCATAAAGAATCATTAAAAGGTTTTGCTGTTATCTTTGTTTCGTGTTCGTTTCCTTGGAACCAAGTTTGGGTCAGAATAGATTTATGTTCCTTCCAACTCTGTCATTCTGTTTATCTCAGAAGATGCCACTCCATGAACTTTTAAAAGGGACAGGGAGACCATCCCTTTCCCCCCCCACAGTTGCATCTGAAGGAGACGCCACGAAGCTGGATGGTTCGGAATGGCACTCGGCTCACGTAGCCTTACGCGGAATTGCCTTATTTAAGACGCACCACCCAAGAATGCAAAGATTAATGAGCTGCTCCGAGGTGCAGATTTAGAAATGCCATATGGGGAAATGGACCCCTGGCGAGTAGGCCATTTTGAAGGCCTCTGCGTCCACAGCTTGCTTCTCACCCTCTGCCTGAACTGTCTGCAGGCCTTTAGCCTGCCTGCCTCTTCCAGTTTGCGTTGCTTTCGTGCTAAATTGCTTTTCTTTTCTTTTTTACTCGGAGGCAGAGAGAGAAAATTGCTCGTTGCGAAGCGCCCTGGGTTTTTGCCATGCCGGTAATGAACATCGGAAATGACAACTCAGCACCTTTCAAGAGTTAACCACTGGATTGCCTGCAAACGCAACAAGAAAGGAGACAGGTTGCAAGGGCTGAGGTATCAAAGCCGAGGAATTAATGCTTGTGTATAGTTGCGTTTGTCGTGGCAGGAGGAAAAACAACACGTTTCCCTTTGGAACCATGTGCTCCGATGTGTTGTGTCTCTTGCTCAAGTTGCCACACCATGACTTCCTGAGGTTGGAAAATTCACGAGAAGAGTCCTCCACTCCTCAGCTCACAAATAGAATACCTTATGCCACCAGGCTTGAAATTTTGGATCTAGACAACTTAGAACTACGCCGCCTACGGTCTGACCTAAGCTTGGTACACAAAATTGTCTGCTACAATGTCCTACCTGTCAATTACTACTTCAGCTTCAACCGCAATAATACATGGGCAAACAATAGATACAAATTCAAAATAAACCACTCCAAACTCGATTGTGGAAAATATGACTTCAGCAACAGAGTGGTCAGTGCCTGGAACTCACTACCCGACTCTGTTGTCACATCCTCATCTTAACCTCAAACTGTCTACTATGGACCTCACTCTATTCCTCAGAGGTCTGCAAGGGGGTGTGCATAAGTGCACCAAGCGGGCCTAGCCAGAGATGGTATTCTGGGCAGGTTCTGACCAGTTCTGGAGAACCAAATTTTAAGTAGTTTGGAGAACCGGCAAATACCACCTCTAGCTGGCATTGCCCCCACCTATTCTCTGCCTCCCATTGAGTCCTAGCTGGGTCTTCTTTCATAGCCTTGCACAGGAGATCAGAGCTGGAAAGCAGGTTAGTGGAGTGGGGAGGGAATGGGGACTTTACGGTATCCTTCCCCTGCCACGCCCACCAAGCCACGCCCACCAAGCCACACCACATCCCCCAAACCACGCCCACAGAACCGGTAGTAAATTTTTTTGAAATCCACCACTGGTACCTACCGTCCCTATTCTACTGTCCCCATTTATTCGTACTCGTTGACTATGTATATACTCGTACCTGCTTATACTTATGTGTTTATATGTTACGTTCACACTTATGCTTGTTTTCTCATACATGCTTGACAAACTAAACTAAATAAATAATATAAAAAAATAAAAAACCACAGCGTTCGAACAGTTTTTGTGGGCTGGAAATGACAATGGAGCCAGGAAACGCAATGTTCAATTGTAATCTGTCATTAGCCTTGTTTGCTTATTCGTGTCACAAGCATCACAATTCAAACAAGGTAAATTTACAGGACGCGACATTTAAAATGCAATGTACAGACAGGCCTCGACTTCTTCATCAAGTTACAACGGCACTGAAAAACAGTGACTTATGACCATTTTTCACAGTTATGGCCCTTGCCGCATCCTCATGATCACGTGATCGAAATTCAGCTGCTTGGCAACTTGATTCGTGGTTACGACCGTTGCTATGTCCTGAGGACACGTGATTCCCATTGGCGGCCTTCCCACAAGCAAATTTAAAGTGGGGGAAGCCAAATTCACACCACCACTGGGTTACGAATTGATCCACTGCACCGATTTGCTTAACAATGATATAAATATATGAGCTTAAAACCTGATATAAGTAGTGGAGGAGGTTAGTGTTGTGGCCCATCAGAGAGCTCTGCATTGGAGGCAGAGATGGGGCCAGGCTCTCTGACGGTTATCAGCTGCCTTCGGAGTCGGAGATCAGTGAGGAAGAAGAGCAGCTGGAGCCTGTTCCCAGTGTGCACATGCACAGAGCTGCCAGAAGAAGGGAACAGTTAAGGAACAAGGGTTGACTCGGGAGTAAAGCCACAGGGAGATGGTGAATGGCCCCTCCCATAGGAAATAAAGAGAAGGAAAAGGGGAATGGGGTTTTGCAGGAGACAATTAGTTCAAATTCATTAGGGTGGAGATCTGTTCCTGACTCCTGGCCAAGTATTGTCTGCTACAGAGTGGCGTTTGGAAGATATCGGCCTGGCAACTCTCCCAGACTGATAAAGGTCTGTAGTTGTGCAATCTCTTGAAAGACTGTTGGCCGGGATTGTGTTGGAAAGTGAATGAGAGGAATTCCCTTTAACCTAAATAAAAAGGGTTTTATCGGGACAAGGAGTCGGCTTCCTGCTTTTTGGGAAGCCAAGGTCAGAACAGGTTGGTTTCCATCCATTGCTTCTTCTCCTGCCTTCTGGTGCTTTGGAAAACAAGTTGACCCCTTCCTCTTTGTGGCAGCCCCTCCCCTGCTGGAAGATTGCTATCATGCTAGGGCAGGGGTGGGATCAAAAATCCCAGCAACCGGTTCACTGCCCAGTTGCTTGGTGGCCGTGGCCATGGTGGCCGTGGTCTATCGGTACTTTTGGGAAGGCGGTTTTTCGCCTTCTCAAGAGTTCAGAGGCTTCCCTTGGGCTCCTGGGAGGGTGAAAATGGCCTCCCCAGGCTCTGGAGGCCCTCTGGAAGCCAGAAACAGGTCCGTTTCCAGACTTCTGGTACTTCAGAAGGCCCGTTATCCCCACTCCTGCGCAGATGCTACATTTACCTGCATCGAAAATGGGATGTGTAGAGATTCCTGGGAGGGGAGGGGAGGGGTGGGTAGGGCCAGCTGGTGGGTTCAAATACTGGGTCAAAGGTGAACCAGATGCAAATTTAACATCCAGTTTGCCCCAACCAGTCCGAACCACCCCCATGATAGGGGCATGTGATGACCCGGGAAGCAGCATACACATAATAAATTCCCAAATGTAAATAAATTTTCTTTAATGCCTCCAACTTGGCCCAACTGTTCAATTGTTTGCAGCTGGAGATTAAACTCTTTCCAAAATAGTCTCCAAAAGAAAGAATTACAGTCCAAATTCAAAGAACAGATAACGGAGAAATAAGAAACCTGCACTGAAGGAATTTTCATGACAGACCAGGATAATTAATTACAAACTTCAAGAAGATAACAAGGCACAGTCTGTTGGAAGAACGTCAACTAAGATCAACCTCAGCCAGAAATAAACACACTTTGCTTCTAGCAACACTGTGGTTTAAATACCCCTCTTATATACTATTCCCCCCAGCTGCATCCAATGAGGGGGATCATGGCCGCTTCCTCTCCCGTAAGCCAAGTTGTTTCCTCCTCCGTTCCTCCCTGCATGCCCTAGGATGAAGAGGGGGTGGGCCTGGGTCTTCCTCTGACTACTCAGCCGGCCTCTGCCCTTCCCCAGCCTCCTCCACAACCTCTGGAGCCACACTTCCACTCCCTGTTAGCTGTTCCTCCTCTCCTTTGGAGTCAGTCTCCAACAGAGGCATGACAGGGCATTGGTAATGGGTACAAGCTCAGTTGCCGAAAGCTTCTCTCCGAAGCCTTCTGCCATTCCTTGGTTCCTTTGCATTTCCATAGAAGAGTTCTCCACTCTTCTACTCGTTACAGAATACCTTATGCTACCAGACTTGAAATTCTAGACCTAGAAAGCCTAGAACTACGCCGCCTTCGGTCCGATCTAAGTATAGTATATAAAATCATACATTGCAATGTCCTACCTGTCAATGAATACTTCAGCTTCAACCATAACAACACAAAAGCACACAATAGATACAAACTCAAGGTTAGCCGCACCAAACTTGATTGCAGGAAATACGACTTCAGCAACAGAGTGATAAATGTCTGGAATACTCTACCTGACTCTGGTTTCTTCCCCAAACCCCAAAAACTTTAACCTTAGACTGTCTACTATTGACCTCACCCCTTTCCTAAGAGGTCTGTAGGGGGCGTGCATAAGCGCACCAACGTACCTACCGTCCCTCTCCTATTGTTTCTTTTATATTTTATTTTTCTTATATGTATCCATGTATTCATAACTATGTTATACTTATACCTATTATCTTGTAAGCAATTGACAAATAAAATAAATAAAAATAAATCTAAAAACTGCCAGCTTGGTCAATTATGTTTTCAAATCTCAGGGTCCTTGGACACTTCAGCATTTCCTTGTCATCTTTCTAGTCCTTTCCTGTGGTCCCTACCGCCCCCTGTTTAGGTCAATGGAGCTTGGATCTTATCTTTTGGATTCAGCACACCGAAACATTTAAGCATTTTAATAGAGATTTTATCTCATATCTGTTTTTATTGGATGTGGGGCTGTAATATGTGCCTCTTGGTGCATTACTCTGTTTTTATAGAAGCTGTTACCACCCAGCCCTGAATTTCTGGAGCTTCGGTAGGTTGTAAATCTACATCATGGCTCACCATCCCAATAAAAGGTTAATAGCAATACACAAGGTGCATAAATAAATACTTGGGGAGACTTAGATTTGAATGGTTTCTCTCGTCGTTCTCACTTCCCTTGCAAACACATTGACTTGGCGATAAGTTCTGGTGTGGGAAATTTATACCATTTTTTAATCTACTGCGATAGAATGGAATAGAATAGAACAGAAATTAGAATGGAATGGAATAGAGTAGAAATTAGAATACAGATTAGAAGAGAACAGGAAGAGAAGAGAATATATAGGAAGAGAATAGAAATTAGAAGAGAAGAGAATTTTTTAGAATGTATTTGATTTGTCAATCGTTTACAAGATAATAGGTATAAGTATATACATAGTTATGAAAAGAAAATTAGAGTAGAATAGAATAGAATGGAATGAAATAGAATAGAATAGAAGTGAGAATAGAATAGAATATATAGGAAGAGAATAGAATAGTATAGAATAGGAGTTGGAAGGGACCTTGGAGGTCTTCTAGTCCAACCCCCTGCTCAGATAGGAAACCCTATACCACTTCAGACAAGTGGTTGTCCAGTCTCTCCTTGAAAACCTCCAGTGATGGAGCACCCACAACTTCTGGAGGCCAGTTGTTCCACGGGTCAATTGTGCTCAATGTCAGGAAGTTTCTCCTTAGTTCTAGGTTGGATCTCTCCTTGGTTAGTTTCCATCTGTTGCTTCTTATCCTGCCTTCAGGTGTTTTGGAGAATAGCTTGACTCCCTCTTCTTTGGGGCAGCCCTTCAAATATTGGAAGACTGCTATCATGTCACTCCTAATCCTTCTTTTCATTAAACAAGAACTACATGCAGAGTCGATGGGCTATTGTTGCTTACTCATCTCTTGGAACACAATATGCTTGTTTGTGTTGAGACTTACACTGGTTACCAGTTTCCTTCCAGAAACAACTGAAGAATTAATGGGCTGGTTTCACCCTTTACCAATCTAAATAGCTTAGGATATCTATGCATTTGTGGGATTGCTGTGTCCAGCAGAAAACTGACTATTTTAAGTGTGTACCAGAGACATGAATGCCCTACTCTGAGTATAAATGTCTTCAGAGGTGAATTTGACCACCAGGTAGAAAGAAGATTTTTCAGTGATTGTGAACTCTCAATGAAGACAACAAGACTTCCAAATTAAAAAATATTGTTATCCATCTGTATTTATTATTTATTTAGGAAATGTATATATGGCTTCCCATCCAAGGAACAAACTTTAGGAGGCTAGCTACAAGAAACAGAAATGACACTATGGAACTAGTGTAAACCCAACAGAAAAATGAAATTAAACATTCTGTTGTATTGGATAGTACTGGTTGGCTTTTGGTTGCCTTCTGTATTTCTTCAAGAGTGTTGGAACTCAACAGAAAATAATAGCCACAATGGTAGTAATGATAACTGAGTCTTAACTTGGTTATATTCCAAGTAGCTGCTGAATGTTGAAATCTATGGGACGTCCATTCTAAATCCCATTGATTTTAATCGGTCTGTTTTAATGGCTCAACAAATCTGAACCACAATCAAATGCAAATATGTTTGCTCTGCTGTCATTAGCACTGTGGGTGTTTTATGATTATTGCTTTAGGGCAGGGGCTTAAAAATTGTGTTCTGGAGACGCTTCGTGGGCTGAAAACAGTGGGGGAAATAATGTAAGGTAGGTTGGGTAAAGGAAGTTCCATAAATCGAAAGAGAGGAGTAATTATTGCTTTATATGTTGCAATCATCAAATCATAGGGATGCTTCTAAGCATGAAAGGCTTAGCAGAGGTCGGCTGCTACTGGTTCACACCGGTTGAAGTGAACTGGTTGTTAAGATTCTGCACAGTTCGGTGAACCGGCAAATCCTACCACTGGTTGGCCTTGCCCTTGGCCTGTTTTCTGGGCCGTTTTTTGGGCCAAAAACATCATGGGCTGTTCCCTGATACCACTAGATCAGGGGTCGCCAACCTTTTGGACTTCGGGGACCATCAAACTCAACATTTTAAATCCTGTGGACCACTAATATGAATTTTGAGTGACGGTGGCTTGCTGACATTGGTGGGAGAAAGAGAGAGAGATCCAATCTAACCTTGGAGGGCTGGTGGTAATGTTCTCTCTCTCTCTCCCTCTCTCCCTCTCCCTCCCCCCTCTCTCATTCCTAACCTACTTTTCAGCTCCGTTCTCGGTGGTGGGGGGAGAGAGAGAGACGGTATCCTGCGATCCCAAATAAAGAACAACCGATTGGTAGGAAAACAGGGTGGGGGATTTTCCTGCAGACTTTTTGGGGGACTTTCCCAGGGTCTCTGCAAAAAAAGCAGAAGCAGCCTGGATTAATTGCTTGGGGGGGGTGCTTTGGAGGTGACATGTCTCTGCAGACCACCAAAATTTTCTTGCGGACCACCAGTGGTCCCTGGCTCACCAGGTCATTTCCGCCCTCGTCATCTCCTGCTTGGACTACTGCAATGCTCTCTACATGGGGTTCCCCTTGAAGAGTATCCAGAGGCTGCAGTTGGTCCAGAATGCGGCCGCGCGGGTGATCTTGGGAGCTCCTCGGAGCTCCCATGTTACACCGCTCCTGCGCATGCTGCATTGGCTTCCTGTGGCCTTCCGGATCTGATTCAAAGTGGTAGTGATCATCTTTAAAGCGCTCCATGGCTCGGGACCTGGGTACTTACGGGACCGTCTGCTTCCACCAAAGGCCTCCCGCCGCCCAGTGCGCTCCCACAGGATCGGCTTCCTCGGGGTTCTGCCGGCTGGGTGATGCCAGTTGGCAGCCCCGAGGGTGCGGGCCTTCTCCCCGCGGGCTCCCTCCCTTTGGAACGACTTGTCCCCAGAGATACGGGCCATCACCGACATTCAGACCTTCCGGCGCACAGTAAAGACTCTGTTTTTTCAACAGGCCGGCCTGGCCCAGTAATAATTTGTGGGGTTTTAAATTTGGTATTTTTAAATTTTTATTAGTTTTTATACTTGGTTAATTTTATATTCGGCCACTAATTTAATCATTTTAAATTGTTTTTAACTTTATAACTTTGTACTCTGTTTCTGTTTTATCTGGCTGTACACCGCCCCAAGTCCCTTTTTTGGGAGAGGGAACGGTATAAAAATCTAATAAACTAAACTAAACTAGTTGGCGACCACTGCACTAGATGACCTAGCTAAGGCTCGCTGCCTTAGAAGAGTGAGGAAAATCCTCAAGGATAACTCGCATCCCGGTCAGCCCTTCTTCACTCTCCTACCATCGGGTAGGAGATAGAGAAGCTTAGCCAGCCGCAACAACAGGCTAAAGAACAGTTTCTACCTGTGGCTATCAGACTCTTGAATGGAAAATAACTTCATGTCAACATAGTACGATAGACTTGGGGGGCCGGCGTGTTGTGCAACAAGGTCACATGGTGTAATAAGATTGGGACTGGGTTAGGGATTTCTGTCCTCACTGTAAATTCTGTTGGAGGTATGTGTGCATGAAGTGTGTGTGTGCTCAGCCAATCTCATTGTACACAGGTTGTACTCTGACAATAAGGTAATAATAATAAAAATGATCTTTTCTAAATGCTATGCGCATGCGCTCACCAAATTGGTTGTTACACCGGTCGAATTGTACTACTGGGCCCAAGTCAAGTTACCTGTCGCTCACCCTCTTATACAGTCAAATAGGATGTGGCTTTGAATCTACTCTTGGAGGCTAGCGTGGAAGCAGAAGGGGTGGTATCTGGTAAACCCAGGTAGTCCTCGACTTACAACTGCAATTTTGAGCCCAGCATTTCCATTGCTAAGTGAGACAGGCACCTTTCTTGCCATTGTTGTTAAGCGGATCACTGCAGTTGTGAAGTTAGCAACATGGTTGCTAAGGGAATCTGACTTCCTCATCGATTTGGTTCATTGGAAGGTTGCCAAAGGGGATCACGAGATCCCAGGACATTGCAATAGTCATAAATACATGCCAGTTGCCAAGCTTTTGAATTTTTTTTGAAATATTTTTTTTATTGTTTTATATCATACATTTCTTTTCTATGTTAAGCAGTGTGCTCGCTAGGTGTCCAAGGTATTAACATACAAACATCATCATTGTCATTATCTATCTATCTCTCTATCTATCTATCTATCTATCTATCTATCTATCTATCTATCTATCTATCTATTTATCATTATCTCTCTATCATCAGTCAATCAATCAATCAATCTATCATCTATCACTCTATGATCTCTCATCTATCTATCTATCTATCTATCTATCTATCTATCTATCTATCTATCTATCTATCTATCTATCTATCTATCTATCTAATCTATCTACAAATATGTGGTAATATGTAAACAAATATGCAATAACATCAATCATATTATAACTTATATTATCTTCCATTATAGTGTCGATATATAACCATCAGAAATATTTACTCATCTGTTTTTCTTTCTCCTATAAACCATATTTCACCTAATTCCACTCCTCTAACCTCAATAGCTGTCATCAAACCATTTATACAATAGTTCCCACGTTATGAAATAGTTCGAATCTTCTTTTCCTTTAATTTTTAGGGTTAATCTATCCATCTCTGAACATTCCAGAATCTTTTTTTTTGATTATAAGCCTCTGAATTTTGACCACGGGAAATGCTGCCATGTGCAAAAAGTCCCTTTTTTTTCAGGGCCGCAATAACTTCGAACCTTCACTAAATACGTAAATACATATTATTCACTTTCTTTTATTTAATAACGAAGCCTTTTATGGCATTGTGGAGACCAAGAGATTTACTGCAGCATAATTTCTCGTGGACAAGAGCCCATTCTGTCCATGAAAGCTTTTTGCTAACATAAATCTGTGAGTCCTTAAAACGTCACAAGATGCTTGTGTTGGATTTTTTTTTCCTTTCCTTTTTGTGCTGGAAGAATAACATGGTTACCTCTTTAAAATTAGTTTTATTCATTTATTTTCCTTTGCCTGATAAAAAAACGCAGAAGGCTTTTGACTGTGGAGCAGATAAAATGGTAGAGTTTTTCCAATGTAAGTTAGAAACATTGAAAACTAATGGCAGAAAAACACCTAATGGTCCATTAGCCTGCTCTTTGTGGTTTTTTATTTTATTTTATTGTACGTATAGCCTTTGACATAGCACCTCAATGGACCCCAGGATTTATGTTGCTAAGTGAGAAATTGGTGAAGTGAGTTTTGTCCCATTTTACAACTTTTCTTGCCACATTTGTTAAGGGAATTACTGCAGTTGTCCCAAAGGTGCTTTTTTTCACGAGGCAACTGGACTTGCTGTTTTTTCCTTTGAAGAGGTTTTACTTCTCATCCAAGAAACTTCTTCAGCTCTGACTGAACGGTGGGGAGTGGAAGGATTTATTGCAGACAGCTGGTAATTTGCACCCTTTTAGAGGGTCGTTGAGGCCCCTTGGAAGTTTCTCTGTGTTCTCATGGTCACCTGTGGGGTGCAAATGGTTTCTGTAATCTACATTTTCCCCTCTGGAAATCCATTCCTACTCCCGCCCCATTCAAAGGGTGTTCATCCCAAATTATATGGCTAAAATCTGTAGAGATTCTCAATCTTCCAAGGCAAAGTTGACCCAAAGGTGCTTTCCCCCAAAAACAACCACTACTCAGGGGACCCTGAAGACACAGATAAACCTCCAAGTGCTTCAACGACCCTCTAAAAAGATGCAAATGACCAACAGTCTGCAAGGAGTATAAATCCTTCCATTCCCCACCATCATTCAGTCAGAGCTGAAGAGGCTTCTTGGATGAGAAGCGAAATGTCTTCAAAGAAAAAAACAACCAGGAAGGTCCAGTTGCCTCTTGAAAGAAGCACCTTTGGGAAAGATAACATTATAATCCAATCTATCTTTTCAGTATGATAGTCAATATCATTATTATTCACAGGGAACGTTGGCTTGGAAAGAGCCAATAAAACTATGGCATTAAGTGTAACATGTTTGTGAGTGGCTGTAATAAATTATTTGAGTTAGCTCTACTTTTAATGGCCCTTCAATATATAGCTTTGATTCTTGTCCCCCCAAGAGCCTAGGTTAAAAATCCATAACAATAGCTTGCTTATGCGATTGTTGGCAAACCCTTTTCAATTACAGTATGGCGATCTGCTGGAACAAACAAATAAAAAAAAGATGAGGAATTGCTGAAGTGGGCAAATTTTTGTTGACACACATTATTTATGGTTTGGAAAGACAAAAAGGCATTTGCAAAGGATTTTGTCCAAACTTGATGAAATACAAACACAGAGGGATGTAGATAGTTGGTAAGCGCCGAATCAAAACGACACCCATATATCGATAATAATATCCTGCCTGGTCAATAAGAGAATTATTGATGGCTGCAGTCATTTGCTTGATGAAAATATCGATCTGCCATAGGCTGTTGGAAACAAGAATATTAAGGACTGTAGAGACAGATCTGTGGTGCAAAATGTGGAGCAGCCACTAGATGGCAGTAAAGACGGGTGGGGAACTCTAACCATGTCTCACCCTCTAATGGTTGACTAGATTTTTTGCAATTCTTGAAGCTTTATTTTAACAGATTAACAGAGTTGGAAAGGACCTTGTAGGTCATCTAGTCCAACCCCCTGCTCAAGCAGGAGACCCTACACCATTTCTGACAGATGGCAGTCCAGTTTCTTCTTGTAAACCTCCAGTGATGAAACTCCCACAACTTGCGAAGGTAACTTCTGTTCCACTGGTTCCATTGTTCTCATTGTCAGAGAACTTCTCCTTATTTCTCAGTTGAATCTCTCCTTGATCCGTTTCCATCCATTCTTCCTTGTCTGGCCTTTGGAAAATAGCTTGACAGTGAGAAGAATCAACCAGTGGAACATAAGTTGCCTTCAGAAGTTGTGGGAGCTTCATCACTGGAAGCTTTCAAGAAGAGACTGGACTGCTATCTGTCAGAAATGGTGTAGAGTCTCCTGTTTGGGTGAGTGCGGGGTTGGATTAGATGACCTACAAAGTCCCTTACAACTCTGTTATTCTATTCTATTCTATTCTATTCTATTCTATTCTATTCTATTCTATTCTATTCTATTCTATTCTATTCTATTCTATTCTATTCTATTCTAAATTGGCACAAGACTCTAAGCCTTGTCTGATCACATTCTCCCCCCACCCCCATGGCAAATCTAACAAGCTTGGGCTTGTTTGTGTTTGTTCGTTCAAGAATGAAATAATATATTTCCTGTGCACAAATGGCCCATTTTATCGCCATGAGATCTGCAGCGTGGCACAGCTGCCAATGACTCTTTTTCATCTTGCTGGTAAAATGTGTAATAAAGTCAGGGTTTTCTCAAGCCGACCTCTTTGCTAGCCGATGTTCTTCTCACTGCCTCTTTTCCTTCTTAGAGGCAAGAGAGGAATGGGGAATGTTATGACGTCACCGGCCATGGTTATTTCACGTAGCATTTCTAGGAAGAGACTGAGAACAAAGATGGCAAGGAGATTTATTTCTTGATCCGTATGTTACTATTGAAGTTGTTTTGCATGCATTGTTTTGCACTGATGATGTTACCTAGTTGGGTCATGAAACGTCTGCAAGAAAACCACCAAGCTCAGGGAGCACCAAGGAACCCTGGGCTACAAGTATTCTCCTTAATTTTCAGCGTGCTAAACTTGTCCTTGCTTTGGACTGAAACATGGATGCTCCTGAAGAGGACCTGTTCACTTTATGGGATTCTCTGATGAGTTTTTATTTATCATGGCTTATTAAAAGCTCACTAGGATTGCGAAGGCAGGAAGACTAAAAAGTTTCTGACCCGTTGACGTGTTGGAAGAAATATCCATCAGGTTCAATTCCAGGCTGGGAGAAGGACACTGGAAACATGGAGGCTGATTGGAAAGATGGTTTAATGATGAACCATGATGGGTTTGAGATGCTGGGCAGCTGACCCCATGGAGTTGAGAGTGAGGGGTATTTATACCTTCTCTTGGGTCTTGCCCTTGAGATTCCTGTTCCTGTACAAGAACATGTGTTCTATTGGCTGTTGTCAGACTCCCATAGTGCTATGTACAAATCCTATGACTTTGTCTGAGCTAAGCTTGGTTGAAGTTTGGCTGATGCAATGAAGGGGCTTGTTGGGAAATTCCTATTGTGACTGAGAGCTAATCCTACCTTTGTTTGGAATTTTTGCAGGGAACTTTTGCCTATGAATAGAGCTATCTATCTTTTCAGCTCTTAAGTGCTGGCATCTGCTGTAGACTATTAAGCAAGGTGGAGGGTTGCTTTCCAAGAGCACATTTCTCCATTTCTCATCCAGGGAAATGTAATATCCTGCCTTTTTAATATTTCTCCAAATATTTCACTCTTCTAGGAGAGGGTTGTATTGCTAACTTTCTACAGATGTGCCACACCGACGTAATACAAGACATTTGTGCCTGGGGTTCCTCAGATGGCAACCAACAGTATCTCAAAGAAGACTTAATGTTGGCTTCCCTTCAGTAGGGTGTCATATGTTTCAAAGCACCCAACTTAATTAGGTTATAGATCATGATTTTAATATCACGGAGGGGTCAAGTAACCAAGATCGATTTTACAGAAATAATGAGACAGGCACAAAGGCACTCAGGCAGGACTTTATTTTGTGCAGGTTATAATTCTGCATTTGTTTTCTATGCTTTGGGTTAATTAGCTACCATGTTGAATTCAAAATGCGATAATTAAGCAAATTAAAGCTGCAGCATCGTTATTAATGAGGCAAAATATGCTAATATGTTTTTGATAAATAGCTTTTTCTTTTGTTCCTCACATAAAGCTGGCAAACATCTTTTATTTCAGGCCAGACAGCTGATCTCAAGTGATTAAGGCAAAAGGTTTAACATTATACACTGCTGAACAAATGGTTTAAAGCAGGTGACCCTCGAAATTAATAGTTTGTTTTAAAAAGGCAGAAGATAAGAAAGGTAGCTTGATTTGCAGCTATCAGATTAAAAAAAATAACGCTCAAACAACAAAAAACAAAATAAAGGCTTGGTTTTGTCTGTTTATTTGAAGTAATGCAATTTTCTTTTTTTTTTTTAAAAAAAGAAATCATCAACTGGTTCAAAGTTCAGTTGTATAAAGAAGCAGAAAAACCATAGATCCTATTTTCAGCTCAGGCATGAAGATTGCAACAAACCGATTGTAAACGATAACGTAACAAAATCTCCAAACCATCGATAGAAATTGTTATGTACCAGGACTGAAAAATTGGTGGGAAGACAGACTTGAAAAAGCACTTGTAAATGAGCAAGTTAAAATATTGTGGGATTTCTGAAGATGGACTAATAAAATATTGGCTCATAGCATACTGGATGTAACCATGGTTGAAAAGAACCATGTAGTTAATTGATATATGACAGTGTTTTCAATATTTGAGGGGCTGCCCCAGAGAAGAGGGGGTCAAGCTATTCTCCAAAGCAGAGGTTGCCAATCTTTTGGACCTCAAGGACCACCAAACTCATAATTTTAGACCCCAGGGACCACTAACTGGTTCTGTGGGCATGGCCTAATTTGTGGGTGTGGCTTGGTGGTCATATGACTGGGTGGGCATGGCTTGTATGTAAATATTATAAATATTTATATAAATATTGATTTTTTTTATTAAAAAAGAGCAACTTTTATCCAAAATCAGGCAAAGCAGGCAGGCAGATTGAGTTGCTCACAGAATCACAGATTCATTCTGAAATCCATCTATCTGCCATTGGCTAGCTCAATCTGTCACATAAAATTTGCTAGCAAGCAAACTCACAAAATTAACTCACAACATACCATGCATGTAAATATTGAATTTTTTATTTAAAAAAAGGAGCAACTTTTACCCAAAATCAGGCAAAGCAGGCAGATTGAATTGCTCACAGAATCATTCAGTGATCTATCTATCTGCCATCGGCTAGCTCAGTCTCTCAAATTTGCTTGCCGTGAGTCTGCACTGAATTTGCTTGCAAGCAAACCTTCAGTCCTAAGGGAAGTTTGGCTGTACTTAAAAACAGAGCCGAAGATCTAAAGACTAGCTAGAAAGCAAGAAACCCAACCATTTCCTGCTTCCTAGCTAATCTAAATCTCCCCGCACAGCAGAACACCTGATGGTCAGAAAAAGGAAAAATAGCAATTTAGCAAGTTTGCCGGATAAGGAGTGAGTGGGCGGGGAGGGTTCCCGTGGGCCATGTGGGCGGCACAGCCTTGTGTTTCTGCACAGCCTGGATTAATTGCTTTGGGGGGGGGGGATACTCTGGGAGTGAGATTTCTCTGTGGCCCACCAAAATTTTCTCATGACCCACCAGTTGGCAACCGCTGTTCCAAAGCACCTGAAGGCAGGACAAGAAGCAATGGAGGAAACTAATCAAGGAGAGAAGCAACCTGGAATGAAGGAAAAACTTCCTAACAGTGAGGATAATTAACCAGTGGAACAGCTGGACTCCAGAAGTTGTGAATGTTCCAACATCTCTTTAAAAAGAGATTGGACAACCATTTGTTTGAAATGGTGTAGGCTTGAGGAGAGGGTGGGACTAGAAGACCTCCAAGGTCCCTTCCGACTCTGTTATTCCATTAGGAGATAGCAGAATAGAAGACCACGAATTAATGAAGATCAGAAAGTATCAAGGTTAGAAAATCAAAATTGAAAGATAAACTGGCATTGGTTGTCCTGGTGTTTATCAGTACCCTGGGTCTGATAATTAACATCACTAGCGTCAAACTCAGGTAACATGATCGGGACTGATGTTGCTACCTAGCTGGGTAATGAAATATCTGCATGAAAACAACCATGCTCAAAGAAGGATCCCACAGTCCTCCTCCTCCTCCTCTCCACTCCACAAAGCCCACTCCCTTCTAGCACTGATGATGTTCCCTATTTGGGTAATGAAATGTCTGCAAGAAAACAACCAATCTCAGAAAGCAGCAAGGACCCCATAGACCTTGTTGAGGTATTCCCCGTTAGGAGAATGAGTGCTCTCAGAGAAACGTAGTGAGAGTGGTGATGAATAACACACAACTAGCATACAGATACACTGAATAGTAAAAGGTAGGTTTTACTTCCAGTAAACGGGTAAGCAAAGTCCAACAAACAGTCCAAGTCATACATGGTTAAATCAGTCAGTATTCAGTCCAGGGATAATCCAATAACAAAGTCCAGTATCGTAAACAAAGTTCAGTAAACAGACTCACAGCAATCCGAGCAGAACGACGATCAGGCAACAGGCAATAGAGAAAATGCAAGAAGTAACTAACCAGGTTTCTGGCTCCATCTTATGACCGTTGGAAGAACCACACCCAATTACAATTACAGCATTCCCTTAAAGATACATCCTGATTTATATATTTCCAACCCAACTGTTAGATGATTATCATTCCTAACAGTCCTCCTCCTTCTCCTCTCACAAACCCCCACTCCCTTGTAGCACTGATGATGTTACCTAGTTGGGTCATGAAACATCTTCAAGAAAAGCACCAAGTTCAGAGAGCACAAAGGACCCCACAGTCCTCTTCCTCTTCCTTTTTTCCACAAACCCCCTTTCCTTCTAGCACTGATGATGTTCCCTAGTTTGGTCATGAAACATCTACAAGAAAACAATCAAGTTTAGAGAGCACCTCAGAGTCTTCACTTGCTTTAAACCACCTCCTCCTCTTCCTCCTCCCCCTCTTTCTCTTCTCCTTCTCCTTTCTTCTCCTTCCCTCCTTCCTTTTCCTCCTCCTTCCTCCCCTCCCTTTTAGCACTGATGGCTAGCTTGAGTAACACAACATCTGCAAGAAAATAACCAAGCTCAGAGAGCATCAAGGACCCCTGAATCACTTCTATGTAGAGGGAATAAGGACATCAGTTCTAGAAATCTGCGTATTTCTCTAAGAGTAGAACAGGAATGTCCTTTTCTCCACTATCCATGGAGCCTATTTGGGACATTATTTTCAGGATCCCTTTGATGAATTAGCACCTCTGCTTCAAAGGAAGATGTTTAGGTGGAAACTGTAACTTCCAACCAATGAATTTTGTAGATGCTTAAAGTTCATAGGTTTAGGATGTCTCAGGCAGTAACCATACGGCCTGAAAGCGGAAAGGTTTAATATTTTATATAAAAAAATAACCTAACGGCGAGATTTAAACTTCACAGCATTTTCTGGGTCAACATTATGATTAAGAGAAGATCTATTACATCGACACCATTACTTCTCCTGGCCCACACACCTAATTTATGATTCTGCTCGAGAAAACAGCAATTTCTCTGTTTCTGAAATTAATAAACCTATTAAGAAAATCCCGGTAATGAAAAATGCTGGGTAGAAAATCTCTTCTCAAGTATCTTTGTGAGTCAAGCCGCTAATGACAATTGCTTGGCATCTCTAATTATACCTCTAATGGGAGTTGTGATGAGAACAGGATGTTCTATTTAAAAGAGTTTAAATGGGAAGGAGAAGGAGGAGTGTATGGTCCCTCAAGTCTTTGATCAGTAGCTCCTTTTACCTTCTGGCCTGGTCTTCAGCAGATGACCTTCTACAGAACTGGATATGTCCAGTCTAGTGAAAAGAAGGATTAGGAGTGACATGATAGCAGTCTTCCAATATCTAACGGGCTGCCACAAAGAATAGAATAACAGAGTTGGAAGGGACCTTGGAGGTCTTCTAGTCCAACCCCCAGCCTCGGCAGGAAACCCTACACCACTTCAGACAAATGGTTACCCAACATCTTCTTAAAAACTTCCAGTGTTGGGGCATTTACAACTTCTGGAGACAAGTTGTTCCACTGGTTAATTGTCCTCACTGTCAGGAAAGTTCTCCTTAGTTCTAGGTTGCTTCTCTCCTTGATGAGTTTCCATCTGTTGCTTCTTGTCCTGCCCTCGGGTGCTTTGGAGAATAGCTTGACTCCCTCTTCTTTGGGACAGCCCCTGAGATATTGGAAGACTGCTCTCATGTCACCCCTAGTCCTTCTCTTCATTAGACTATGACTCCCTAAGAAGAGGGAGTCAAGCTGTTCTCCAAGGCAGGACAAGAAGAAATGGATGGAAACTAATTAAGGAGAGAACCAACCTCAAGGTCCCCAAAAATACTTTTTCAAGAGGCAGAGGGACTTCCTTGTTTGTCTTTGAAGATGTTTCGCTTCTCATACCAGGAGCTCCTTCAGCTCTGACTGGATGGTGGGGAATGGAAGGATCTGATCACCCAGTCAGAGCTGAAGAAGCTTCTTGGATGAGAAGTGAAACATCTTCAAAGAAAGAAAACCCCAGAAAGTCCAAGTTACCTCTTGAAAAAACACCTTTGGGACAACCATGACCTGAATGGCTGAGAATCTCCATAGAAACCCTAGAATTAAGGAGAAACTTCCTGACAGCGAGAACCATTAATCAATGGAATGGCTTCCTTCCTGAAGTTGTGGGTGTCTCATCACTGGAAGTTTTCAAGAAGAGACTGGACAGCCATTTGTCTGAAATGTTATAGGACCTCCTGCCTGAACAGGGGGCTGGACTAGAAGATCTCCAAGGTCCCTTTTATGGTGTATTGTCTTTGAACTAGGAATCTCTCCGAAGGATACCAAAAGACCTCTTAGCCGAATAAAAAGTGGTCAGATTAATGAGGCTGCCCTAGTCTTTCTTTGTGCCCGGAAGATCAGCTCTTTGCTATTTCAGGCACTATCTCAAACTTTCAAAGACATCCCTCTGCCCTTCATTCTTTTTCTCTGTTTCTGGGATAAAGAACAACTGTCTCCAGTATCAAAAAGTGGTCACCACAATTGCAATCAAAGCCATTGTTTGTGACATGTGTCACAAAGTGCATTCAAGATGGGTGTAGCATCAATTGCTCAATTTTGGCCATCATCCTGACCACTGGTGGGATTCAAAATTGTTTACTGCTGGTTCTGTGGGCATGGCAGGGGAAGGACACTGTCAAATCTCCAATCCCTCCCCACTCCAGGGGAAAGGTTACTGCAAAATTCCCATTTCCTCCCTACCCCACGCAGAAAAACCAAAAGTCCACATATAGACTGGGTGAAACCAGGCTCAATTGCAGTAACTGGGAGAGGGATCTCGGAGTCTTAGGGGACAACCACTAACCTCAAATATGAGCCATCTGTGTGCAGCAGCAGCCAAAAAAGCCAACACAATCCTAATTTGCATTAACAGAGGGATACAATCGAGATCAAGGGAGGTACTAATACCACTCTATAAAGCTTTAGTAAGATCACACCTGGAGTACTGCATTCAGTTTTGGTCACCACGTTATAAAAAAAACATTGAGACTCTAGAAAAGATACAGAGAAGAGCAACCGGGATGAGGGGACTGGAGACTAAGGCATATGAAGAACGGTTACAGGAACTGGGCTTGGCTAGTCTAGTAAAGAAAAGGACCAGGGGAGACATGATGGCGGTCTTCCAATCTTTGAGGGTCTGCCACAGAGAGGAGGGAGTCAAGCTATTTTCTAAAGCACCCAAAGGCCAGACAAGGAATAATGGATGGAAACTGATCAAGGAGAGATTCAAAATAAGGAGAAACTTTCTGACAGTGAGAACAATCAACCAGTGGAACAGAAGTTGCCCTCGGAAGTTGTGGGAGCACCATCACTTGAGACCTTCAAGAAGAGATTGGACTGCCATTTGTCAAAAATAGTGTAGGGTTTCCCGCTTTGGGGGGGGGGGGGCATTGGACTAGATGACCTATAAGGTCCCTTCCAACTCTGATTATCTATTTACCCTACTAATCTGCTTTCCAGGTCCCTTCTTCTGTGTAGGGCAACCAAAGAAGACTTAGCCGATCAGCTGGGACTCGGGAGCAGAGAATAGAATCGGGAGGGTGGAGCCAGTTAAGAGGTGGTATTTGTCGGTTCTCTGACCTACTCAACATTTCCACTACTGGTTCTCCAGAACTGGTCAGACCCGTCTGAATACCACCTCTGATCCTGAACCTCTGCAAACACTGCTGGAATCTAGAAACCTTCCAGTATTTTTTTTTTAAAAAACCATCCTAGTTCCATTTTAAAAATATATTATGCAAGGGTGTACAATTTTGTACATTTCCTCCGATAATATTTCGCGCGCCCCCCTTCTTCCTTGAATGTTCAATGAGTTTATGTGATTTCATTTTTTTTATGTAAGATGCCGTGTAGCATCCCACAAAAATCCTTTTGACAAACTCATCCGAAGATTTCTCTTGCCATCTGGCCTGCTCACGGATGCCGGCAAACTCTATTTTCGCCTAATACAAATTCAGCAGATGCTGCAGGACAGCTACATAAATAAATAAATCTTGATACGATCAGAAAAGGCACAGCAGTGTTGCAAGCCTCATGGTATTTATACAGGTGTGGTTTAGGACCAGGTAAAATAGAAAACAGGTTTTTGTTTTCACCTGTCTGGGTTGCAAAAAACCCCACCATCCCAAAAGTGACAGCAGAGTTCCCTTTGAAGGAGGGAGCAAAAATGATGTACAGATTTTCTTTAATGAGCTCCCCCATGTCAGAGATTGTATTTGAGAAATGTACAGAAAGCCAAAGAGGTATTATCGCCATACTATTCCCTTACTTAACATGTTCCTGAGATTTCATTCTGATGTGGTGCTCTGGGAAAAACTTGGCACTGAATGTAGAGCTCGGTTCACATCTTTTGGGAATGGTCCAAAAGGATTTTTTTTAAAAAAAATCTGCATTTCCATTTGGGAGAAGAGAACAGGAGAAAGGGGAGGAGGCCAGCCAATGTGCTAGAACATAGAGGAATTCCAATCCAACCCAACCCAACCCAACCTAACTCAACCCAACCCAGCCCAACCCAACTCAACCCAACCTAACTCAACTCAACTAAACCAAAGGGATGGTTTGCCTTCAGATATTTTGGGTGCATCTCTGGACACTTTAAAAAAAACAGACTAGACAGTCATTTGTCCAGAATGGAAAAGAAACTCCTGCTTATACAGAAGATGGGACTAGGAGACCTTCAAGGTCTTTTCCAACTCTGTTTTTCTGTAGTGTTATTATATGGACTTTCCCCTTTATTAACAATACAATGAAGATCAACCGAAGAAAAACTTCCTATTTTGATGGAGGTAGAAAACATATTATCAGAAAGTAGCAACATAACTGGACTAAATTAAAGGAATAACCAGAGCCTAGGACATAAGCTAACCTGAGCACAGCTGTAGATAAAATGTTTTGCAGTTGTGCTGCATAAAAGCACATTCTATGTGGTCAGGTTCATACAAAACCAAACCTGGTTTGTTCTAAGCTTAAACTCAGCCACCGTCATTTGTAAATCATAATTTTGGGGTTAGTGTTCTGGGCGAACTAATTCTTTCTAACCAAGAGAACACCTATCCAGTTAAGAACATGCTAACATTAAACAACATAGAACACATGGACAAAATGCTTTTCAGGACGAATTACTTAACAGGATGTTTCAGCTGACCTTGGATGTGAAATCCAAGGTTGATGAATTTCATTTTATTTTTCTTGCTCAGGTGCTTGTTCTAACTCTGCTTCCTAAAACGCCCATTAATACAGAAGGAAAATCGCCCCGCCTCCCCCCATGAATAATGAGGGAACGTTTGGAACTGCTGAGTTGATGAAAAAGAGAGTTAAAAAAAAACTGAAATCAAGATTAGAAAGCAGAGTAGGAAACAAAGGCTCATAATGAGGGCTGACAAATGACTTCGAGTGGCTTAGTTCAGCAAGATTTCAGAAGTGATACGGCAGCAGTGCTGAATTTAGACCCAAGCCCATGAATACCTTCAAATTCTGGCTTTCCTGTCTTTTGGCAGCTTAAGAAATGTCCATGGTATGAGACCGTAGTTGAAAATGGGAGAGAGCGGAAATCCGTGTCTGTGTAGATTCAATAAATCTATCAGAGTCAGTGGACTGCAGCTGAAGAATAGATAAGCTTCCTTTCAGTTAACTTCTGTTGGGGAAGTACTTCCCCAACGAAGTAATTTAATGAGTGAGTTACTCCGTTATAGACACTGGCTGGTTAACTCCTTTATAGTTTCCTAAATTCATTCGCTGATAGTTGAAGGCTGGGTTCACAATTCTAGACCGCCGTAAGTCAATCAGAATAGAGCCAGAAGGGACCAACCTTCTGCTTAAGCAAGGGACCTAGACCATGATGGCGAACCTATGGCATGCATGCCACAGGTGGCATGCAGAGCCCTCTCTGCGGGCACGCAAGCCATCGCCCCAGCTCAGTTCCACCATGCATCATGCACCATGCAAATCTTCTCATCCCTCCTTATCAATCTTCCACTTGTGATTGTAGGACTGTAACTTTGTCCCTTGTATCCTTACGATTTATATTGACTGTTTCCTAGTATGATCTGATTGTTGATTGTACCCTATGACTATCATTATGATTCTTGATCCTTAAGGAATGTACCTTTTCTGTATGTATACTGAGAGTATTTTCACCAAGACAAATTCCTTGTGTGTCCAATCACACTTGGCCAATAAAGTATTCTATTCTATTCTATTCTATTCTATTCTATTCTATTCTATTCTATTCTATTCTATTCTATTCTATTCTATTCTGTTCTATTCTGTTCTATTCTGTTCTATCCTACTCTACTCTATTCTAAACCTTTTCTATATTCTATTCTATTCTATGCTATGTATGCGCGCGTGCCTCCCGCCGACCAGCTGATTTTTGGGTCTCTGCCTCGCATGCACCAGGGACAAGGCACATGCAGGAGATACGTGCACATTCATGCAGGGCAGGGGGAGCACAGGGGGGGTTGCGGGATGGCCCCTCTGCACTCCCTGTTTTGGGCCTAGTAGGCCTCACTACAGCCTCCTGGGAACAAAAATGGGTCCTGGTGGGGCCCACGCCACCCCCCCGTGCCCCATTTTTGCTCCCAGGAGACTGCAGCGAGGCCTACTAAGCCCAAAACAGGGTGCATGGGTCACACATGTATGCGTGGGGAGGGGCAGGGGGAATGGGTCACACACATATTGCATTATGGGTGAAGGTACGGGCACGCATTGTCACACGCCCACACATGGACTTTCAGCACGCGATGACAAAAAGGTTAGCCATCACTGGTATAGGGCCTCCTGGTTAAGCAGGGGTTGGACTAGAAGACCTCCAAGGTCCCTTCCAGGTCTGTTCTGTATGTGTGTATATATGTATATACTGCTTTATTGCTGTTAACATAGACACGAGGTGGGAAAGGATTAAGAATTAGAAGGTGTTAAATTCACCCCCCAGATTCCTTAGCTCTCTCTTTTTTTTTTTTAGAAAACTTCATTGAATTTTATTATATAAAAACATTAAAAATATAATTCAATAACAGCTGTTTGTGGTGCATTATCATATAGCAATCATTTGTGTGATAGTAATAATTTATACATAACTATATTCTTATTCTATGTTCTATATTTAATAATCATCTATCCTCAGTCTATCTCCGATCTATCCAATTGTACCATTGTTCCCATACCTTATAAAATATTGAAGGTTCCTTATCTTTTAAACTCAATGTTAATTTATCCATTTCAGCACAATTCATAACTTTTTGTATAACCAGTTCTTCTACAGGTGTGAATGACTGTTTCCAACACTGAGCAAAAGCAATCCTGGCCGCAGTCAATATATGTAGTAATAAGTATTTTGTAGTCTTTACTTATTTTTTTTTTGAAGATCCCCAATAGGAAGAGCTCTGGTTCTAAATCTAATTGTTCATTGGACTCGTTAGCTGTCTTGATGGGTCCTTCTACCTTGTAGTTCTTCATGCTGGCAGGATCCCGTCTGATCCCTTTACTGAATATAGTGATTTTTTGCCCCAAGCCATTGTTAAGCCTTTCCAGATCATCTCTCCTGCCTTCCATGCGAGTTTTTGCATATTTAGAGTAGAATTCTTTTATTGGCCAAGTGTGATTGGACACACAAGGAATTTGTCTTGGTGCAAAAAACAAACACCCAAGACTAGGCACGCATGCCCCCAACGACCTCAATTCCAACTACAGCTGGCCTTAAATGCAAGCTACTCAATGCAAGAAGCCTTGTAAATAAAACACCTGAATTTCTCCTCTTACTAAATATGGCTAAATTCGACATCATATTTGTCTGTGAAACGTGGCTCAACGCATCTGTCCCTGACTCCATTACCTCAGTAAGAGACTATCATGTTTACCGATCAGATCGTGAAATCCGTAGAGGAGGTGGTGTTGCTATCTTCTATAAAAACTCCCTTCATCTAAAAAACATCCAATTTACCCAAGAGCTTGCTCTTCCTGAGACCATTATCTGTGAACTGATCTTAAATATCACATTTCGATGTTTACTATGTTACAGAGCCCCTGATTATGACATTGAACATGTAAACAAGCTAAATACACTACTAATGTGGGCAGCATCCTGTCCACACTCTTTTATCTTTTATCTTTCTTGGTGACTTCAATCTACCTCTTATTAACTGGACCCTTAATGAATGTACAACTGAACCCACACATGCAACCTTCTACAATGCTGTAACAAATCTGGGAACAACTAGTAACCAACAATACTAGGCTTAACAACTGCCTCAATCTCATCTTCTGCAATAGTTTGAATTCAATTTATGGAATACAAATTAAAGAACCCTTTTCCAACAGTGACCACAACATGATTGACTTTTGTCTCAACATACGTCCACACAAAAATCATCACAATGATAAAATCCCCAATTATAACTTCAAAAAAGGCAACTATGATCTTATAATCAACGATCTCTCTTTCCTTGATTGGCAATTTCTATTCACTGGATACAATACTGTTGAAGACCATTACAACATACTCTTACTAGAAACCAAAAGAGCCATCAAACTATATGTACCAATAACAACTCCCAAAACCAGGAAAAACAGATTATCCATAACAATAAGGAAGCTTCAATCCCAAAAAAAATCATTTTGGTGAAAAAACAAATCTGGTCACGTTGTCAACTTCAAAAGCCGATACAAAAATCTGTGTCACCAGATAAAAACTGATTGCACTAATTATCACATTAAACAAGAGGAAAACCTTCTATGCACAAATTCCACCTGTGCTTTCTACAGTTTTGTAAACAACAAACTAAAAGACTCAAGGTCAATCCCACCCTGAAAGGACCTAATGGCAAAGATTGCAACGACGACACCATCAAAGCAAACCTCTTTAACACATTCAGTATTTGTAAACAGCAATGGATCAAGCCCAGTACTTCCTAGTCGAATCACAAACAACTACAATGAACTAATACATATCAATTTTACAGAAGACATTGTTGAAAAATCACTGCACAATTAAAACCATCCCTATCTATTGGACCAGACGGAATATGTGCCTGCTTCTTAAAAAAGCTACCCATTGCCATAGCCGAACCTCTAAGCATAATCTTTGAAAAATCTTTCAGGACCAGCTCCTTGCTAAACTATGGCCACAAGCCACAGTCATCCCCATCTTCAAAAAGGGAGACCCCAGCCTAGTTGAAAATTATAGATCAATCTCCTTATGCTGCATCACCTGTAAAGTCATGGAATCAATTATTAACCAATCCATTATCCTCTACTTAGAGACAAACAACCTACTCTCTAACAAACAATTTGGTTTCAGAAAAAAACTATCCTGTAATCTGCAACTCTTACACTGTAAAAACATATGGACTACACAACTCGATCAGGGCAAAACAATAGATGCAATCTACATAGACTTCTGTAAAGCCTTTGATTCAATGGTACATGACAAACTACTTCCTAAAACTAAAATCTTATGGTATCTCTGGACAACTGTATAACTGGATAGAAGCATTCCTGTCAAACAGATAACAAATGGTCAAAATTGGGAGCGTCCTATCAAATTCTGTAGCTGTCAACAGTGGTGTCCCCCAAGGCAGTGTTCTAGGACCAACTCTCTTCATACTCTACATAAATGACCTCTGTGATCATATTAAGAGCAACCGCATTCTCTTCCCTGATGATGTAAAGCTATTCAACACCACAGACAATACTACTACTCTCCAAAAAGACCTTGGCTATGTATAAGAATGGTTAATCAAATGGCAACTTCAAATCTCAACAAATAAATGCTCTGTCTTACATATTGGCAAAAACAACAACAGAAAATAAAATACAAGCTAAATAGTCAAGACCTTGTTGAGGATCCAAGCTTTGTCAAGGACCTTGGAGTCCTCATCTCAAATGTTCTAAGTGCTAGAGCCCATTGTAACTACATAGCCAAAAAGGCATTAAGAGTTGTTAGTCTAATCCTACATAGCTTCTTCTCTGGTAATATCATACTATTAACTAGAGCATACAAAACATTTGCTAGACCTATACTTGAATACAGCTCATCAGTCTGGAACCCACATTACGTATCTGATATTAACACAGTTGAAAAAGAAATATTTCACAAGAGTTCTTCACTCCTCTACTCATTGCAGAATACCTTATGCCACCAGACTTGAAACTCTAGACCTAGAAAATCTAGAACTACGCCGCCTCCAGTCTGATCTAAATATAGTATATAAAATCATACATTGCAATGTCCTACCTGCAAATGAATACTTCAGCTTCAATCATAACAATACAAGAGCACACAATAGATACAAACTCAAGGTTAACCGCATCAAACTTGACTGCAGAAAATACAACTTCAGCAACAGAATGGTCAATGTTTGGAATATTCTACCTGACTCTGTGGTTTCTTTCCCAAACCCCAAAAGCTTTAACCTTAGACTGTCTGCTATTGACCTCACCCCCTTCCTAAGAGGCCTGTAGGGGATGTGCATAAGCGCAACAATCGTGCCTACCGTCCCTGTCCTATTGTTTCTTTTTATTTTTCTTATAAGTATCTATCTCATGTATTCAAAACTATATTTATTCTTATACCTGTATCTTGTAAGCGATTGACAAATCAAATAAATACTAAAAAAAAATACTAAATACAAATGCTCTCAGAGTCCATAAAAGAAAAGATACATTCGTCAAGAGTCAAGATACAACACTTAATGATGTCATAGGGTACAATAAGCAATCCAATCATACTAGGAAACAGTCAATATAAATCGTAAAGATACAAGTGACAAAGTTACAGTCATATAGTCACAAATGGGAGGGGATGGTTGATAAGGAGTAATGAGAAGATTAATAGTAATAGTAGTGCAGATTCTGTAATAGTTGAACAGTGTTGAGGGAATTATTTGTTTAGCAGAGTGATGGGTTTTGGGGAAAAAAATATTCTTGTGTCTAGTTGTTCTGGTGTGCAGGGCTCTATAGTGTCGTTTTACTGATCTTGAGACCAGTAAGAATGTCGATTAGCCTTGATACACTCAGCTTCTGAATATACCATTGTTCAACCCTGTGAATAGACATACAGGGCTGCATCTAGATTTTCAAAGGCTACGTAATGAGTAAGTAAATCTTGTTTACTTAATGGTCCTTGTCAGAGTGTTTGCAGCATGACTACTATTGTGAGACAACCCAGGAGCACAACACAGCACATAGAGGCTTTGTCTTTTAACAGTGGTTTATATACAAGACTGCTTCATACACATACACACATACATAAATACACACATATATAAATACACACAAACACACAAACACACCCCAGGCAATCAATCAATCTTCATTACTCTGCACGGAGAACTACAGTAGAGATAGAACATGAAGAGAGAGAGATACGACCTCTCATGGCTGCCCTTATATAGACAGCTTCTTAAAGCGACAATAACCCTATTGACTCATCCTCATTGGAACAGCATTTACAGCAGCCTTACAGCGGCTGGTCAGCTCTTAAATCTTCAATATCTTAACAGTCCTAGTTTCTAAAGTCCAAATCAGTGGTGGGCTAGAACCGGTCCAAACGACGATCAGTTGCACCCCTCCCTGTCCCATCCTGTCTTACATTTCCTTCTTTTGCACCTCAGCTGTTCTACTTACTGGGGAAAGCTAGAAGATGAGCTGGAGAGTTCAAATGGGTATTTACTGAATGCTGCGCGTGTGGTGTGCGCTCACAGAACCAGTTGTTAAACCGGTTGCAGCCCACCATTGGTCCAAATCAAATCAAAACAGCTTACAAATAGAATAGTAATAGGATTCTTTATTGGTCAAGTGTGATTGGACACACAAGGAATTTGTCTTGGTGCAAATGCTCTCAGTGTGCATAAAAGAAAAAATACATTCATCAAGAGTCAAGAATCATCAAATACAACACTTAATGATAGTCATAGGGTACAAGAAGCAATCAAATCATACTAGGAAACAGTTAAGATAGATCATAAGGATACAAGCGACAAAGTTACAGTCACATAGTCACAAGTGGGAGGGAAGGAATGGGAGGAAGGATGGGAGGATTAATAGTAATAGTAGTGCAGACTTTGTAAATAGTTGAACAGTGTTGAGGGAATTATTTGTTTAGCAGAGTGATGGCCTTCGGGAAAAAACTATCCTTGTGTCTAGTTGTTCTGGTATCTATAGCGTCATTTTGAGGGCCAGAGTTGCAACAGTTATTATTATTGTTTCTTTTATTGTCCGACTACAACATATGTACAATGAGATTGGCTGAGCCTCCCTTTGTGCACACACACACATACACACACACACACCCAACACAATTCACAGTGAGGACAGAAGTCCCTAACCCAGTCCCAATCTTATTACACCATGTGACTTTGTTGCACAACTCGCCGGCCCCGGACATCTATCGTACTATGTTGACGTGAAGTTATTTTCCATTCAGGAGTCTGACAGCCACGGGTACAATCTGTTCTTCAGCCTGTTGGTGCAGCTGGCTCTGCTTCTCTATCTCCTACCCGATGGTAGGAGAGTGAAGAAGGGCTGTCCAGGGTGTGAGGATTTTCCTCACTCTTCTAAGGCAGCGAGTCCTAGCGAGGTCATCTAGTGGTATCAGGGAACAGCCCACGATGTTTTGTGCTGTGCTCATCACCCTCTGTAGTGTCTACGTCCAGGATGTGAAGTGTGTGTGTGTGTAAATAACTCCATGCATGGGTGCCACCCATCGCTTTTAACAAGATGAGCCGGAATATCTGAACACGCAACTTTAAGGACGCAGAACACGCGACCGTTATATATCAGTGCAGCATGGGAACGTTGCCAACAACTTAGCCAAGTGCCAGTAAACGCAAGAATAACACCAAGCTTTACTATCACTGTCAAGGAGGCAGTTTATTCTCAAAAGAGTCCTCTTTAATACTTACTGTAAAGACGAGGAGGTTTTTAAAGTATTATTTTCTGACGGGAGGAAAAAAAAAAAACCACAAATATTCTTTCCCCCCCATCTTCTTCCAGCATTAGCTCAGCTCAGGGGGCGAAGCAACGTTGGGGGTTAAGCAGAAATTTCAATATTGCAGGCCTTTTTCTGACTCGTGCATCTCTTTCCCCTCACTGCAGGATGATGGTCCGTTCTCTATAAGGCCGCATCTCCCCCTCTTATGTCATTGTCTACGATGCTTTTGTCGCTGTACTTTTGAAGGTTTCTGAACTATTTCTGAACTATTGGGGGTCTTAGCTGATGCCAAGATTAATGGCTAAAACGTTTCTTTGCAGAATCTATCTCCGGTAAATACTCAGGTTTTCAATTTAAAAAAAAAAATGTTTTCTGGAAGCCCAAAACCTTGCCAAGAAAACAATGTGACAAAGAGAGTTTGCCTGCCTGCCTTCCTTCCTTCCTTCCTTCCTTCCCTTCCCTTCCCTTCCCTTCCCTTGCCCCTCCCTCCCTTTTTTCCTTGCCCTTCCTCTCTCCTCATTTCCTTGTCCTTCCTTCTTTCCTCCCTCCCTTGCCCTCCCTCCCTCCTCCCTCCCTCCTTTGCCCTTCCTTCTTCTCTCCCTTGTCCTTCCTTTCTTCCTCCCTCCCTCCTTCCCTTCTTTCCTTACTCTTCATTCTTCCCTCCCTCCCTTGCCCTCCCTCCCTTCTTTCCTTGCCCTTCCTTCCTTTTTCCCTTCCCTTCTTCTGTCCTCCCTCCCTCCTTTCTAATCCTCCCCTCATGCCTTCTTTCTTTCTTTCTTTCTTTCTTTCTTTCTTTCTTTCTTTCTTTCTTTCTTTCTTTCTTTCTTTCTTTCTTTCTTTCTTTCTTTCTTTCTTTCTTTCTTTCTTTCTTTCTTTCTTTTCTTTCCTTCTTTCCTGAAAATGCGCATCTCGATCCTTTTCCCAGAGAGACTGAACCAACCCCCAACACCCTCCCCGCCCCCCCCCCCCGGCTTAGCCCTTTGCCATCTGCCATCTTGAAAACGAAAGGAAAGGACAGGTCGCTGGGATAAACCGATTTGCTCAACAAAGTGGTTAACAACTCATGAATAAAACTTAGTTAGCGGGAAGGGGTAAAAAAACAACAACCCTTAGACAGGCTAAAGTTTTCTTTTTTAAAGCGCTCTGTCTCCTTTCCAGTTCAATTCCATCATTATGAAGGGAGGGGAGGGGGGGGTTAAAGAGCCCCCACATGAAGCTGTTTGTGTGCGCGGAGAGAGAGAGGAGTTTGCAATCTGCGTGCCGGAGGAGTTGCCTACCACATCTCTAATGGCTTTTCAATGATAATTGGCACATAACGTTTGTTCTCTTCGCTCTTGGTGTTTCCAAAGCAGCAGTTTGGCCTCTTAATGGGGAGAAGTTCCTTTTGTCTCTTGGGTTCGTTCCAGCAATGTCCCCCCTTTTCCCCCTCCCTCTCTTTTCCTTCTCAAGATGTGGTCGCTGGCTTTGGAAAATACAAGGGGGAGCAGAAAACCAAGGTTGCCCTCCTCTCCCCATAGAGGACGGAGATCAGATTTGCAGCCAGGGCTCACTGTGAGAAAAAACGAAAGATCTGGAGATGAAAACATATGAAGAATGGCTGCAGGAATTGGGTTTGTCTAGTCTAGGGAAAAAAAGGACTAAGAGGGACAGGATAGCGGTCTTCCAGTACTTGAGGGGCTGCCACAAGGAAGAAGGGTGGGGTCAAATGATTCTCCAAAGTGTTGGAAGAATTATCCTTCTGGGTTCAGTTCCAAGTGGGGAAGAAAGACACTGGAAACATGGAGGCTGTTTGGAAAAATGGTTTAATGGCGGACAGGATCACATGCCTTGGAGCTCCTGGGCAAAGAAAAAAAGGGAAGAGATGCTGAAAGTGCCTGGGTTTTATGCCTTCGGTTGGGTTTTGAATTGGAACTCGTGTTCTGGTTGGTTGTCAGATTCCCATGGGGCCATGCGGGAGTTAACTTGGTAGGCTGTCTTTTGAGCCTCAGGCTTGGTTGAGCCTTGCTGGGTGACGATGTAATGAAAGGGCTTTGGGCAATTCCTATTATGGCTCTGTCTGAAGGAGGTAGATCTTTGTTATGAAGAATAGACCAGCCCAGGCCTTAATGGCCCATTAAACAAAAGTGTGTGTGTGGGTTTGTAAGTTTCTGCCTCTCTGACTTTCTACTTCTCTTTTAGGGGAAATATTCTGCCTTCTTAATATATCCTAAAATATTTCATTTTTCTAGGGTTCTAACTTCCAACAAAAGCATCCAAAGGCAGGACAGGAAGTAAAGGATGGACACTCACCAAGGAGAGAAGCAACCTGGAATTAAGGAGAAACTTCCTAACAGGGAGGACAATCAACCAGTGGAACAGCTTGACACCAGAGGTTGTGGGTGCTCCAACACTGGAGGATTTTAAGAAGAGACTGGACAGTCACTTGTCTGAAATGGTAGAGGGTCTCCTGCTTGAGCAAGGGGGATGGACTAGAAGACCTCCAAGGTCCCTTCCAGCTCTATTCTGATTATTCTGCTTGGTTCTATTCACTTCCTTGTTCCACGGAAACAAACACAAAACAGAGGTAACAGAAGAGCCTTTTAATGATTCTTTACGAATTCCGTTTCTTCCTGGTTAAAAGGCTGTTTCCAATTAATTGTCTCTGATAATAACGAGCCTTGCCAAGGTGGTGCAAGGCTGCCAAGAACACTAGATAAAGTTACTAAGAAATATTTCAAACATAAAGAGTCTCCAAACACAAACTGAGAGAGTTTGAACGTCCACAAGGCTTGAGTGCAAAAACTTATTTGCTTCCTGCAAAGAACTCTGGTTTCTCAGCTGGCTTTTATCTCTTAAGGGAGGGGCCATCACCTTGCAGTCTTACTCCTGAGTCACCCATGCTGCTGCAGCTGCTCTTTCTTTCACACGCACACTGGGCACAGGCTCCTCAGGGGCTTCTTCATCACTGCTGCCAGCCTCCACAATCTCCGAAGGCAGCCCTCCACTCCCTGATGGTCCTGGCCCCATCCCTGCATCACACGCAGGGCCCTCATCTGAGTCCTTGTTCTTCGAGACCTCAACCGTCCACACATGCTGCCAGCGAACCACAACAGGAATTCCATTTTTTATTTATTTATTTTTTATTTATTTTATTTGCATTTTTATATGCCGCCCTTCTCCGGAGACTCAGGGCGGCTTACAGTCTATGGAGCACCATGCTAAGTGCTCAGGAATAGCAATTCCATATCTGTTGGTCCTCAATATAGGACCATAGTAGATCTTCTGAGATGTTTGTTTAATTATACAATTGCCCTGTTCAGAAATGAGTCTTGGGGAATTTGGAAAGATTGGATTTTAATCTTGGAGAACCTATTTTTGATTCAACGAGATTCTATGGAAGGTTGAAGGAGATGGATTCTGTCAAGAGAAAGAGACATTGTTCTTATCAAGAAGAGATCCAAGCTAGAAAGGCGAAATTTTCTGACAGTTAGAAGAATTAATCGATGGAACGGCTTGCCTATGGAGGTTCTGGGTGATTCATCGCTGGAGGTTTTTTTAAAAAAAATAGTTTTATTGTTTGCAACTATAAATATCAAACACAATACTCTTTTTCACACTTATGACTATTGCAGTATCTCCAGAGTCATGTGAATTTACATTCGAATGCTTGGCAACTGATTCACATTTATGACGATTGCAGTGTCCTTGGGGAGGTTGTCACGTGATCCCTTTTGGCCACTTTCTGACAAGCCAAGTCAATGGGGAAGCCAGATTCACTTAGCAACCGTGTTACTAATGGAACAATTGCCGTGGTTTACTTAACAACGGTGGCAAGAAAGATGGGACAAAGCTCACATAACAATTGTCTCGCTTAGCAACAGAAATTTTGGGTTCAGTTGGGGTCACAAGTCAAGGTGTCTTGTAGAAGATGTCATGAAGCGATTTGCTCTTTTCTTAAATTCTCTATTTTGTATCACCCTAGCATGGTGGTATTATTATATTGATTGATCCCATGCTATCACCTCTTACAATACTAGACAACACAGTATCAACAGTAGAGACCTTCAAATTTCTAGGTTCTACTATATCACATGACCTAAAATGGACACCTAACATCAAAAACATCATAAAAAAACCACAACAAAGAATGTGCTTTCTGCACCAACTCAGAAAGCTCAAACTGCCCAAGGAGCTGCTGATCCAGTTCTACAGAGGAATGACTGAGTCTGTCACCTGCACCTCTATAACTGTCTGGTTTGGTTCTGCAACCCAACAGGACAGACACAGACTTCAGAGGATAATTAGGACTGCAGAAAAAACAATGGCTACCAACCTGCCTTCAATCGAGGACCTGTATACTGCACGAGTCAAAAAGAGGGCTCTGAAAATATCTTCAGACCCCTTCACTTCCTGGACATAAACTATTTCAACTCATTCCCTCAAAACAACGATATAGAGCACTGCACACCAGAACAACTAGACACAAGGACAGTTTTTCCCCAGATGCCATCACTCTGCTAAACACCTAATTCCCACAACACTGTCCAATTATTTACAAAGTCTGCACTACTATTACTATTAATCTTCTCATCACTCCTTATCGCCCATCCACCCCCACGTGTGACTGTATGACTGTTACTTTGTCGCTTGTATCCTTACGATTTATACTGACTGTTTCCTAGTATGATTTGATTGCTTATTGTACCCTATGACTCTTATTAAGTGTTGTACCTGATGATTCTTGACTCCTGATGAACGTATCTTTTCTTTTATGTATACTGAGAGCATTTGCACCAAGACAAATTCCTTGTGTGTCCAATCACTCTTGGCCAATAAAGAATTCTATTGCAGAAGGCCCACAACCAACTTCTCTCTTTTCTCCCTGAAGAGCTCTTCTAGAGTGATGGTTAGTCATAAAAACAGCTTTGTTGGATCAGGCACATACCCATCTTAGACCAACATTTTATTTATCGCATGTTCTTCTACGAATATTGTTCCTTTGCAACTCTTGTCTGCTATTCGGAGCAATGTCCTCCCCAGTCTGGAGGAAACATGACATCTTGAGACTCATCATCCTTGATAAACCTTGATAGTCCAGAAGTACTATTATGAATGCTAAGAACAGCACGGGTTCTCTTGGGCAAAATTACTATTATTTTCTCCATCTCTTTCTCTATAGTGACCTACTTTTCAGGAAGGCTGCATTACTGATCTCTGAGGTGAATTTGATTCAAATGACCTTCTAATTTTGGGTACCTGATTTTTGTCTTGAAGAATGTGTAAATTCTACCCTGTTTTCCCCAAAATACGACCTACCCTGAAAGTAAGTCCTAGCTGGATTTTTACACGTGTGCCCAATATAAGCCATACCCCCAAAATAAGCCCTAATTAAGACCCCACCCACTCCAGAGTTCATGGGTAAAAATTAACCTAGGATGGGGATGGGGGTGGGTGGAGTTGCCCTACTACTTACCTTTGGACAGTTGTAGCCCGGCCTCGCACACCCCGATGCCTGCCTTGCTGGCTCATTTCTTCTGCAGCCAGCCAGGCTGGCAAGGCTTTCCTGAAGGTCTCTGTAGCTGAGAACAAAGCTCAGGATCGATCCAGAGCTCTGTTGTTGGCTGCAGAGGCCTTCAGGAAAGCCTTTCTGGCTGCAGAAGAAGTTTCTGAAGGCCTCTGACAGCAAAAAGGAAGCCGGGTGCAATGCACACAAGTGAAGTTAGTCAGTGGATGACTTCCGCTGAAAATAAGATCTGGTGCCTTTTTTGGTGGCTATATATATAAATATATATAAGACAGGGTCTTATTTTCAGGGAAATATGGTAATTTAAGCTGTAATTTAGGAGTGAAAGGAAAGGGAATGGTCGGGTACAAGAAGTATTACAAGATCTAATCTGGGTTGGTCACTGGGACCAGAAGTTTACTCTCCTGATCTTTTGGACTCGTGCTGGAAACCATCCCCTCTCTCATCAGAATATGCTGTTTGGGCTATTCTATTTGTTGTATTTATGTGGTGCCTTCCTGTTGGTTGATTGGTATATTGATGGCTGGTGATTGGCTGTTGTTTCCTTGTGCTGCCAAGTCCTTGGCTCCTAAGTATCTGATAAACTGGTGGTAAATCAGCCCTCCTGTTGACTGACAAGAGGTCTGTTTCCCAGGCTTCAATTATTTCCCTGGCTGTTTTTGTACTTGCTTGTCCCACAATCTTAATAGCTGAGAAATTGAATGTATGCCTTGCTCATTGCAATGTGAGGCTAACAATGAGTTCAGATCATTTATTCATGAGAAGTATTACAGGTTAATGTGATCAGTCTTATCAGCCCTTCAAGCCATAGTTTAGAGGATCTTCCGAACCACACCTATTATATATTGAGTGTAAAATCCAGGTAAATGTGAGATGACTGACAGCCAGGAGTCAGAGTGTGTTCTGTATCTCTTTGCTGAGGCCTTTGAACTCTGGTGCTGGAGAAGAATTCTGCGAGTCCCTTGGACTGCAAGGCGATCAAACCAGTCAGTCCTGGAGGAGATCAACCCTGACTGCTCTTTAGAAGGCCAGATCCTGAAGAAGAAACTCAAATACTTTGACCACCTCATCAGAAGAAAGGACTCCCTGGAGAAGAGCTGAATGCTGGGAAGGATGGAGGGCAAAAGAAGAAGAAGGGGAGGGCAGAGAATGAGATGGCTGGATGGAGTCACTGAAGCAGTCGGCGTGAGTTTAAATGGACTCCAGAAGATGGTAGAAGACAGGAAGGCCTGGAGGAACCTTGTCCATGGGGTCGCGATGGGTCGGACACAACTTTGCCACTAACAACAACAACAATAACAACATTGGTCATCCAGAGTTTTGGAACATAGTTACGGAAGCTCCAATTAAATCAGAAACAGCTTGATTTATATAGATAACAAAATTGGAGGCCTATAAAGAAAATCAATATAAAATGTGTTACCGCTGGCACTTAGCGCCCACAAGATTGGCTATAAGATTTACTCAAATTTAGATCCAAAATGTTGGAAATGCAGATAAAACCAAGGTATCTTCTATCACACATGGTGGCTATGTTCCAAAGCGAAAAAATACTGGAAGAAAATACAAAAATGGATACAGGTTTTAATTGGAAACACCTGGAATTATTCCTTTTAGGGGTAATTAAAGATAAATATAATAAAACTACATATAACAACAGCAGCCAGAATAGCTTTTGCACAATGTTGGGAGAAAGAACACATACCAACTGAAGGTCTAGCAATCAAAAACATTCTTGAGTGGTGCAGAAATGGATAGGATGACTATAGAATTAAAAGGAAAAGAAGATTCTGAATTCTATGCAATATGGGAAAAATGGTATGACTGGATTAAGGAAACAAATAAGAAAAGGAAATGTATTATATAGTTGTAAAAAGTATAGAAATAGAACACATAGATAATATTGATATGTAATGTAGTTGTATAAAAATATGTCACAGTACTATTTATTATTGATTGAGATGTGTAAAAAAATAATTTTACAATTAAAAACAATTAAAAAAAAGGAAACAGCTTGATTTATATGCATATACATCTCTCTTTAGTTTTCTCATCAAATTCACCTAGACAAAGGTATCTACCTTGTACCCCTTGGTTTTATGAATTGTTTAAAGGATCCATGCTATGAATTTTGCATAAAATAGCTGCAGAAGAAATGTGGCTTGATTTGTGTTAGTATTTTCATGGATGTATGGGGAATGGTTGATGTTTAATTGATTATAACAGTATTAGTGAATGGGTGCATTTGCTGGCTCACAATATATGTTCTTCTAAATGCATTTAGAAAGTCAAGGCTGTAAAAATCATGGCTTAAATGTAACTGATTTACAGCAAGGAGCTGTTGAAAAGAGAAGAACACTGTTATTATTTGACCCTCCTAAATACCATTGACGAGGTTATATATTGTACTCTTCCTGAAGGACAGCATTCTTAGCTGGCGGATTACTTCTAGATTCAATTTATGAAGTTTAGTTGGTACGTCAGGCAAAGTCCTTATTATGAATGCCCTGATTTTATCCAGTTGGGACTACGTTATACATGGGACTATTTTGATGGATTTTTCAGGAATTTATGGATCCAGAAAGGACACTGTTGTACAAACCATGATCTACTTTGTGTTGGTTTCTGGTGCAGATGATAGTTTTAACTTTGGAGGGTTTTGAACCTGGAGTCCCTCTTGTTTGGAGCACTGCCCATGGTTCAAAATCATAACCGGAGAATCTCTTTCCATATTTACCATTATGAATATAGTGATGCTCTTTATAGATTTGTGTTCAAGAAGACGTATGGCTCGCTAAATCTGTAATTGCGTATAGATTTTAAAAACCCATTTCTCTTTGGAATGTGTTTATGGCTCATGCCATTTTATCACATGTGAAGCTTTGATTTGCCTTGTTATCATTTTAAAATTCATTTTCAGATGATTTGTGTTTGGGGTGAAGACGTTACAGGGAGACGACGCATTCTCTCATGGTAAGTCTTGAAAAAGGGCTGAGGATTCCATGGAAGAAATGGATCCCTTTCATCCAAAAATGTTGTTTTGTTTTTTGTCCCACCATGGAATTGAGGGCAAAGGTGGGGCCTCTGATGCCCCATCTGACAACTGATGAAACTCAAGAGCTCAACAATTCTCCTCCTCCTCCCCCTCTCCTCCTGCTCCTCTCCTCCTCCTCCTCTTCCTCTCCTCCTCCTCTTCTCCTCCTCTTCCTCTTCTCTTCCTTCCCTCCTCCTCCCCTCCTCTTCTCCTCCTCCTCCTTTTCTCCTCCTCTTCTTCTCTCCTCCTCTTCTTTTTCCTCTCCTCTTCTTTGTTCTCCTCCTCCTCTTCCTCTCTTCCCTCTTCCTCTTTTTCTTCTTCTTCCTCTTCTTCTTCCTCCTCTTCCTCCACCTCTTCTCCTCCTCCTCCTCCTCCTGTCCCTCCTCCTCTTCTTTTTTTTCCTCTCCCCCTCCACCTTCTCTTCTCCTCCTCTTTCTCTTTTTCTTCTTCCTCCTCCTCTCTTCCTCCTCCTCTTCTTCCCCCTCCTCTTTCTTCTCCTCCCCCCCTTCCCTACATCTTTGTGGCAAAACACTTAAGGTAAGCATTTCCCCCCCCCACTCATTGTATTACTTATTTATTAAAACTGGTGGAGCATAACTAAGATGGTGAAAAAAAATAAAACAACTCTGAAAAACCCGGGAATACAATGGGCTTCCAGAGTTTGATGGGAAAGATGGCTAGAAGCAGTTTGTAAAATATTTTTTAAAATTGATTTCATTCTCAAAGCCAGATTTCAAGATGTATTTGTTTGCTCCAATACATGTGCAATGTGTTTTGGTTTGGTTTTTTTAACAAACGGGCTCGCTAGAGGCTTGAATATTTGGTTTTATTAATTAAGTATAAATTTCACATTGATGTGTTGCTCTCCTCTGTTTCTCCTTCTCTTACTACATTCCTCAGTACTCGCATTCAATGCCTCTTTTAAGAGGGTTCAGAATGAATTAGCTGTGAAGCTCCACAATAAATGTGCCATTATTGAATAGACAAGGTTTGTTAGCTGAACACCATTTCTTGATTAAAATCTACACAGATTTGTTGCTCATATGCTGGCTGGAATAATGCAAAATAATTTGGGAGAGAGATAGCTTACATTCTCGTACGTTAAGGGCAGACTCCTGCAGGGAGAGATTTCTTGCTGTGATTATATTCCCCCAAACTGCCAGTTTTGTTAATTTGGCACGTGAAAAACAGGGTTGGTGCTGATATTGGAAATACAGTTAATATGGATGGAATTTAACCAGAATTATCTCTATCTCTCTATCTCCATCTCCATCTCCATCTCCATCTCCATCTCCATCTCCATCTCCATCTCCATCTCCATCTCCATCTCCATCTCTATCTCTATCTCTAGATAGTTGTGAATGACCACCGACCTGAGGGTGTTCAGGCGTGATTTGAAGACCTGGCTCTTTGAGCAGGCCTGCCTGGGCTGATCTTAAATTGATTTTAAACTGGGTTTTAATCAGGGTTTTAGAATTGGGGTTTTAGATGTAGAAGCAGCCCATATTTAATCTTGTTTTAACTTTTTAATATGTATTGTTTTAGTTGGCTGTGCACCGCCCTGAGTCCTTCGGGAGAAGGGCGGTATATAAATGGAATAAATAAATAAATAAATCTCTATCTCTATCTCCATCTCTATCTACAGCTATGTCTATCTCTACCTATATCTTTCTCTATCTCTATCTCCATCTCCATCTACACCTATCTCTATCCTTATCTACACCTATATCTTTCTCTTTCTCTATCTCCATTTCCATCTCTATCTACATCTATCTGTATGTCTATCTACACACACACACACATATCCATCTCCACCTCTCTCTATCTATACCTACACTTATCTCTTACGTCTATCTATCTCTATCTACACTTATATCTCTCTCTATCTCTATCTAAACACACACCTCTCTCTCTCTCTCTTTTCTGGACCTGAGATGCAAAACTCTGAATGACCAATAGATGGCAGCAAATAGATAATACTTTATCTGTTTTCCACCATTAGATGGTTCTATATTAAAGAGAGGCATCTTCAAGCAATCACCAGCCATAAATAGAACAGTAACTTGGTTTTCAATCCAATGGTTTATTGATTCACAAGCCGTGTTCCTTCATGGTGTTTTAAAAACTAGCTCACCCTTGGGCCCTTCCTTCACAAGCAACACCCTTTGCCCTTTGAAAGTTTGGAAATTATATACACAGAGTGTCAAATGCGGGTCATTCTACCCTGGTTCCTCTTATGCTTCTTAAGTTACTATCTCCGGGGATTAGAAGTAGCAGTTCTGTCTCAGGAGTTGCTTCCTACAACTCTTGTAAATAATAACTTTCTGAGGTCTTCTCTGCTCTTTTTTACTTATTGCTGTTTGACCTGATTTATGGCACCTCTAAAACCATTATCTCCTTTGCTAGCCAACGGGTCTTTCGTAGTTTGTATTGTGAGAGAATTGCTCTATAGCTCCTCCTGGCCAATTGTGGTGCTGGAAAAGGCTTTTGAGAGTCCCTTGGACTCCAAGGAGATGAAATTTGTCAATCCTGAAGGAAATCAACTCTGAATCAGGGGTGGTGGATTGCTGGGGGTTCGCAGGGGTTCAGGAGGGCCCCTGGCTAAGATTCTGTGCAGTTTGGAGAACCCCCAAATCCCACGGCTGGCTGGCCTTGCCCACCCTGCCACGCCCCTCCCAGGAGTCCCCATGTGGCCCGTTTTGGATGCAGGTAAGTGCAGGGGGCAAACAGACGCTCGAGGAGGGCAAAAACCAAGCCTCATGGAAGTCCAGGAAGGCCAGAAATGGGCCCAATTCCAGCTTCCAGAGAGCTCTGGAGCTCAGGGAGGGCAAAAACACCCCCCCCCCCATTGTAGTGCAGGAGGCCAACTAGGCCATGCCCACCCAACAACTGGGCAGATAACCCCTTGTTAAAATATTTGAAGCCCACCCCTGCTGACTGTTCTTTAGAAGGACAGATACTGAAGCTGAAGCTCACATACTTTGACTGAGTAGAGACGACTCGTTGGAAAAGACCCTGATGTTGGGAAAGATGGAAGGGGGAAAAAAGAGAAGGAGATGGCAGAAGGGGAGATAACAGAATAAAAAAACTGGAAGGGACTTTGGAGAAGCCATGCTCAAGCAGGAGACCCTATAATAATCTAGACAAGTGACTGACCAGTCTCTTCTTAAAGCCCCCATTGATGGAGCACCAGCAACCAGCATCGGACGGTTCTGACCAGTTCTGGAGAACCAGTAGCGGAAATGTTGAGTAGTTCGGAGAACCGGCAAATACCACCTCTGACTGGCCACACCTCCATCTATTCTCTACCTTCCGAGTCCCAGCTGATTGGCTGGGTCTCCTTTGGTTGCCCTGCACAGGAGAACGGAGCTGGAAAGCAGGTTAGCGGGATGGGGAGGGAATGGAGTTTTTACAGTATCCTTCCCCTGCCACGCCTACCAAACCATGCCCACCAAGCCATGCCCACAGAACTGGTAGTAAAAAGATTTGAATCTCATCACTGTGGAGCACCTACAACTTCTGGAAGCAAGCTATAGAATCATAGGTAAGCTAGGGCTTACTTTCAGAGTAGGTCATATTTTCACGGGAATAGAGTACCAATGAGCAGAAAGCTTAAATCGTTTTATTATTTCGGGCAAGGCTGCAGCCAGATCTTAATTAGGGCTTATTTTAGAGGGCAGGGCTTATACTGGGTACACGTATAAAAATCAAGCTAGGACTTACTTTCAGGGTAGGTCATATTTTCAGGAAACAGGATAGGTCTACCAAATTAGCTCTTCAATGACCAAACAGTTCTTGTTGGCAACAAAAAGTCTGAATTTTTGCCATTAACCGTATGTAGCGATCCTGCAGATTTTGGCAACCCAGTGCTGGTAGCCCTAATTTTTCCAAAACAATGTCCAATTTATCTTTTTTTGTGGTTATGAATAAACTTGAGCTTGGCAACAACCATTTGCACCCTACCTATTTCTTTTTACAGACACCTTCTTTTGAAAGCACCTGGAAATGGTATCTCATGCATTGTAGTGCTACAATGAGAGAAGAAAATGTTATTTTTAATGACCTGTACTGCTTGGAACTTCGTTTCTGGATTTGGCTCAAGGATGTGGCCTTAATATTTAATGCTTTAAAAAAATCTCAGACCTGAGCACCTTACAGCATTCCACTTTCAATATGCTTCTGTTCCTATGCTTCACTTATCGTATGCATCGTTTGTTCTGGAGCTAACTACATAAGTTGGACGGTTCTTCTGAAGGGCCCTGTCAACAGAGATTCATCAGGATACGTAGCTCCCTGTCAGCTCCTAGCATCTGATTCCGTGAATCTTCATTAACTTAAGCTGGGAATTCAGAACACGTTGAATTCCTCCATACTTTTGACTGATGATTACAGAAGGATGAAACGTTGTAGCATCGATTCGAAATGCTTCGGCCTTGAAAGATTTCAAGAGTTTGAAGCTTGATATAAAATGGAGGTTTTTCGGGGTGTTTGGTTCCTCGAAACATTTGAACCATTTTAAGTTTTGTTCCAAGCAAAATAAAATCAGAATAGAGCTGGAAGGGATCTTGGAGGTCTTCTAGTGTAGCCCCCTGTTCAAGTAAGAGACCCTCTACCATTCCAGACAAGTGGCTCTCCAGTCTCTTCTTAAAAGCTTCCAGTGATGAAGCAGTCACAACTTCTTGGAGGCAAGTTGATCCACTGGTTAATTGTCCTCACTGTTAGGAAGTTTCTCCTCAATTCCAGGTTGCTTCTCTCCTTGATAAGTTTTCATCCATTTTCATCTTGTCCTGCCTTCAGGTGCTTTGGAAAAATAAGATGGGTTCTGCTTGATGCACACCTCCCTCTGTTACAAGAACATTTGCTTTATTTACTCCGTGAGTGAGTTTAGGGGGATTAAAAAGTGCCATTTCTGTTTGGTGTTTAAAAAATCCTGTTAGATTTGCTCAGCTGAAAGGAACATGACTTGTTCACAGACTTCATGGCTGAACAGAGATTGGAACTTCATGCTTCCAAACTCGGCGATTCTTTATTACTCAGTGTAGCAAAACTGCACCCATCTTAAAATGCAAAATAACTCCTCCAATACATCTATTAATCAATAAAAGGCCATAAGATTAAAAGTGGAAATCTACCAAGAAAATAAAAACATGCCATATCTTAACCCTGCGACAATATCAGAATAAGGGCAGGAAAATACTAGTTTAATGTCAATGCAGCTAAGAATATACCTGGGGAGGAATTCATTACAGGAAATGGCAGAAGAAAGAGGTTGCCAAGACATATTTGTGCCATGGTTAAATCCAGTGGTGGGATTCAAAAATGTTTACTACCTTGGTGGGCGTGGCAGTGGAAGGATACTGTAAAATTCCTCTCAACTTCTAGGGGAGGGTTACTGCAAAATCTCCATTCCCTCCCCACCTCACTAACCTGCTTTCTAGCTCTGTTCTCCTGTGCAGGGCAACCAAAGAAGACCCAACCGATCAGCTGGGACTCAATGGGAGGCAGAGAAGAGATGGGGGTGGGGCCAGTCAGAGATGGCATTTGCTGGTTCTCCAAACTACTCAAAATTTCTGCTTCTGGTTCTCCAGAACTGGTCAAAAGCAGCTGAATATCACCTCTGGTTGGAAGGGACCCTGGAGGTCTTCTAATCAACACCCTGCTCAGGCAGGAAACCGTAGATCATTTCAGTCAAATGGTTGTCCAATCTCTTCTTAAAATCCTCCATCTTGATTTTGCTCTCCACCCATGATAATGGATGCCTTACGTTCTTCTGAATTATTCCAGCCTTGAGAAGAGCTTTTCCACTCATTCCGACCTTGTTCAAGGGTAATATCTTTTTTTCATTCTACATTTTTAGATTACTTGCATGTTTCATCCAGAATGCTGTAATCTCTGGTGTTTCCAGGAAGATGGAGAGACTATCATCTGCACCTCTATAACAGTCTGGTTTGGTTCTGCAACCCAACAGGACAGGCACAGATTTCAGAGAATAATTAGGACTGCAGAAAAAACAATGGCTACCAACCTGCCTTCCATTGAGGACCTTTATACTGTACGAGTCAAAAAGAGGGCTGTGAACATATTTACAGACCCCTCACATCCCAGACATAAACTATTTCAACTCCTACCCTCAAAACGACGCTATAGAGCACTGCACACCAGAACAACTAGACACAAGGACAGTTTTCCCCCAAAAGCCATCACTTTGCTAAAGAAATAATTCCCTCAACACTGTCCAACTATTTACAAAGTCTGCACTACTATTACTATTAATCTCCACATCACTCCTATACATCCATCTCCTCCCACTGGTGACTGTATGACTAACTTTGTCGCTTGTATCTTTATAATCTATATTGATTGTTTCCTAACAGGATTTGATTGCTTATTGTACCCTATGACTATTATTAAGTGTTGTACCTGATGATTCTTGACAAATGTATCTTTTCTTTTTATGTACACTGAGAGCATTTGCACCAAAGACAAATTCCTTGTGTGTCCAATCACACTTGGCCAATAAAGAATTCTATTATATTCTGTCCTTCTTGTAATTTCTAAGTGGATATTAAAATTTCCCCCTCTTTGGCAGAAGTATATCTTCTGGTTGGTTTTCAGGAATCTAATGCCCGCCAGGAGCGGACCTGGCGGGCATTACCGAGACCTGGCTGGGACAGGAGGGGGGTGTCCCTCTGGTGGAGATGTGCCCAGCCGGGTTTCAGGTTTTTCATCGGCCAAGGGCCCAGGGGAGGGGTGGGGGAGTTGCAGTGATTATTCGGGAGGATCTGGGTCCTAGGGAATCCACTGTTCCTCAGACGACCAGATGTGAATCCCTTTTTGTAAAGTGTGGTTCCGGGTTTCAGATGGGCCTATTGATCACATACCTGGCTCCCTGCTATGTGACATCGGCTCTGCCTGAGCTCCTCGAGGTCATAGCCGGCCTGGCGGTTGAGACCCCCAGGCTGATGGTTATGGGGGATTTCAACTTGCCTTCAGCTGGCGGGGCCCCAGGAGTTCTTGGCTTCCATGACAGCCTTGGGCCTGACCCAATTAATTAGGGAACCCACTCAAACTGGAGGTCACATCCTGGATCTGGTTTTTGTCTCTGGGCAGTGTCAGGATGATCTTGGTATAGGGGATGTTTTTATTGAGCCCCTGTCATGGTCAGATCATTCGCTCTTTAGGCTGGATTTCCAGGCCGCTCCCCCCCGTCACAGGGAGGCAGACCAAATATGTTGGTACCGCCTCAGGCACCTGATGGATCCAGATAGGTTCCTGATGGAGCTTGGGCCATGTCCCGATGTTCGAGCACACAACTCGATTGAGGACCTGGTTGCCACCTGGGATAGGGTGGCGGCTGGTACCCTTGATCAGATCATGCCCTTGTGGACTCTGACCCGGCACCGGTCTCACTTGGCCCCTTGGTTCTCCAAGAAGGTGAGGGAGATGAAGCACCAGAAAAGATGCCTGGAGAGTATTTGGAGAACCACTTGCTCCGGACCCGACCGAACACTATTACGGTCTTATATTAAGACTGACTTAGTGGCGATAAGGGTGGCAAAGTGTTCTCACTTTTCCATACTTATTGCATCCACAGGAAACTGCCCAGCTGCCCTGTTTAGAGTGACCCGCTCCCTCCTGGAAGGGGGGGGCGCGGGAGGACCCCTTACAGGGACAGGCTGAGGACTTTTCGAATTTCCTGCTGGATAAAATCACTCAGATCCGGGATGGGTTGGACTCTGAATGGGCAACTCTGGGTGGGGGGTTGGGGGCGGAATTTGGGGAAGTCATTTGGGAGGAGTTTGAGCCTGTGACCCCCAAAGATGTGGACAGATGCGGGGGCTGAATGCTACCACATGTTTGTTTGTTGGCTGGTGTTGGCTACTTGGGAGGTGACACGAGGTTGGTTCTAGGGTATTATTAACACTTCCTTGAGTGAGGGATATCTGCCCGCCGCCTTGAAAGAGGCGGTGGTGAGACCCCTCCTCAAGAAACCACCCCTGGACCCAACTTTGTTATCTAACTATTGTCCTGTCTCCAACCTTCGCTTTGTGGCGAAGGTTGTTGAGAGTGTGGTGGCAGGACAGCTCTCCCAGCACCTGGATGAAACTGTCTATTTGGATCCACGCCAATCAGGCTTCAGGCCCGGGCACAGCACGGAGACAGCATTGGTCGCACTGGTGAATGATCTCTGGAGGGCCCGTGACAGAGGTCATTCCTCTGTCCTGGTCCTATTAGATCTCTCAGTGGCTTTTGATACTGTTGACCAAAGTATCCTATTGTGGCGGCTGGAGGGGTTGGGGGTGGGGGGCACTGTTATGCGGTGGTTCTCCTCCTTCCTCTCTGGCCATTCACAATTTGTGTTGGTGGGGGGGTAGAGATCAGCCCCGAGGCCCCTGGTTTGCAGGGTGCCTCAGAGGTTGGTGCTCTCGCCCCTTCTGTTCAACATCTATATGAAGCCGCTGGGTGAGATCATCCATGGCTTTGGGGTAGAGTTCCATCAGTACGCTGATGACACTCAGCTGTACATCTCTACCCCGGGCCACCCCGATGAAGCCGTCAAAGTGATGGCCCGATGCCTGGAGGCCGTGCGGTGTTGGATGGGGCGGAACAGGCTTCAGCTCAACCCATCTAAGACTGAGTGGCTGTGCTTCCCGGCACCCCGATACAGCCAGCTGATTCCATCGCTGGCTGTGGGGGGGAAATTCTTGCCCCCACAGAGAGGGCTCACAATCTGGGTGTCTTCCTGGATATGCGGCTGTCATTGGAGGACCATGTGGCGGCCGTCGCCAGGGAGGCTTTTGGTCAGGTCCATAGGATCTACCAGTTGCGGCCCTTTCTGGATCAGGATGCGCTTCGCACGGTCACTTCCGCCCTCGTAATCTCCCGCCTAGACTATGCTCTCTACATGGGGCTTCCCTTGAAGGGCACCCAGAGGCTCCAGCTGGTGCAGAATGCGGCCGTGCAGGTGGTGTTGGGGGCTCCTCGGGGCTCCCATGTTACACCGCTCTTGTGTGAGCTGCATTGGCTTCCGGTGGTCCTCCGGATGCGCTTCAAGGTCTTAGTTACCATCTTTAAAGCGCTCCATGGCTTGGGACCAGGATATCTGCGGGACTGCCTCCTGCCGTTATCGTCCTCCCGTCGATCAATATGCTCCCATAGAGTTGGCCTCCTTGGGATGCCGCTGGCTGGACGGCTGGCGACCCCGAGGGTGCGGGCCTTCTTGTTGGGGGCACCCTCTCTCTGGAACGAATTACCCCCGGAGATGAGGACCATCCCTGATCTCCTGACCTTCCGGCGCACGTTGAAAACCTATTTATTTCAGCAAGCCGGCCTGGCCTAGGGGTTTTTAGAGTTTTTAATTCGGTTTTAACTTTCTTAATCTTTTGATCTTTTTAATCTTTTGATAATGGCCAATCTATTTAATTCTTTTAACTCATTTTAAGTATTGTATGTTTATTTTATGTGTATATTTTATCTGGCTGTACACCCCCCCGAGTCCCTCTGGGAGAGGGGGCGGTATACAAATTTAAATAAATAAATAAATACATACATAAATAAATCTTGAAATGTTGAAGTTTCATTCACTCCATGGGATACTGGTTATTGTGTTTCCCTTATCCTTTGCTCCAGGCATCAAATCAAAAGTATTTATAACCAACTAGGATTCCACTGTATATTGAAAAATATTTCTTTGCGGTCATGTTAATTCCCACACAGTCAGCCAAAAACAAAAACAAGAACATTGAGTACATATTGCACCCAATTTCATTTTTTTGTGGCTCAGTGCTCTGAGCTTTAGGGGCTAAAAATTATTGAAAATTATGGGGGTAGGAGGGTGGAGGAAAGAGCTGCAAGAAGAAATGGGAACTCCATCTACTTCATGCATTTTTAATTGCTTGAGGTTGTAAAGCCATTCTTTGGAAAATATTGTACAAGCGTTCTTCTTAGATTTCCATGACTGTAGAGCACTTGGTTACAAGACACTGTTTATTAATAACTTATTTTCATATTGACTTTTTAATTGCTTTTCTGAAAGGGAAAGCGTGTTTTGTTCCCAAATGCTAAAATTCCCTTTTGTTTTGAGAAAATGGTTTTTTGTGTACTCAAATTTATGGTTGGAGGAAAGAGAAAACTACTAGGCTTTAAAACTGTCCGTGATTTTGTAGCAAATAAACACAGAAACCTGTAGTAAACTAAAAAAAATTTTAAGTGCCCTGAAATTTTCTGGAAATGCTAGTTTCAACAACTTCCTTTGCTGAAATTTTAAAAATAACTCTTTCTTAGTTTTGTAATGCCACATAGACAAGGATCTATCCTTGAATATATATTTGCTATAGATATTAGTAGAGGTTAGCACTTTGGATGTGGTACTTTTACAACTATCGAATTATTATTACTTAAATTAACAGCAGAAAATTAAAAATTAGCCTTTGCAATGATTCCAGCATTTACAGAGTAGGAAAGCTTTCTTGGCACTAATACTTCCTAAGTAATTGTTAAGCAAAATGGACCAAGGAATTTTTTTGGCACACATTTTCCTATCTATTTTCATTTTGTTTCTTTACTTTTTAAATTCATTTCACAGGTGCTGGTTTTGTTAGTGTAATTTTCTCTCATAAGAGCACTTCTTTGTACATTTCAGTAGCATACAACAGGCGGTACAGCAAGTGGATTTTGTGACTAGCATCTGGGCTGTTCAAAATTGGCTAGCAACAGAATACCCAAACTGCTTATAATAAAATCCATGACATAATTATCTTATGTTTTTATGGTCTAGATGAATGATCCTGGATGCTTAGCTTCAAAGAGTTGGATTTGAAGTGTGAGTATTTCATATGGCATTGCTTGTCATTTTAACTTAATTGTAACTCTTACCCAAGAATGCCTGTTATTCGGCAGCATATTATCATTAAGAAGTTTTGCAATTGTTAGCAGAGTTGTTTCCGGTCTATTTGATTCTAGATTATTTACAAATCTGCATCTGATCTAATTCCATACAATACTTCCATGAACCTGTGAGCAAGCAGAACCAATAATATGTACAGGTAAGCTTAAAAGTGAAAGCAGAGGTGGTCTTCAGCAGATTCTGACCAGTTCTGGAGAACCGGTAGCGGAAATTTTGAGTAGTTCAGAGAACCAGCAAAACCCACCTCTGACTGGCCCTGCCAAACCCATCTATTCTCTGCCTCCTGTCCAATCTGATTGGCTGGGTCTTCTTTGATTGCCCTGCACAGGAAACGGAGCTGGAAAGCAGGTTAGTGGGCTGGGGAGGGAAGGGGGATTTTGCTGTATCTTCCCCTGCCACATCCACCAAGCCATGCCTGCCACACCACACCATGCCCACCAAGCCACACTTACAGAACTGGTAGTCAAAAAATTAGAATCTCACCACTGGGTGAAAGCTGCATGGTTAATACTGGAATGTGGAACTACTATGGCTAAAGGAATATTTCTTCTAGATTATAAAACCCACTTTATAATGCCTTGGTAAGACCATATTTGCAATATTGCATCCAGTTTTGGTAGCCACAATGTAAAAAAGACATTGAGACTCTAGAAAGAGAGCAGAGAAGAGCAACAAAGAGGATTAGGGGACTGGAGGCTAAAACATATCAAGAACAGTTGCTGGAATTGGGTTTGTCTAGTCTAGTGAAGAGAAGGACTAGGGGGGACATGATAGTAATATTCCAATATCTGGGGGAGGGTTGCCATCAAGAAGAGGGGGACAACCTGTTTTCCAAAGCAGCAGAAGTCAAGAAATAATGGATGAAAACTAATCAAGGAAGTGACCAAACTAGAATTAAGAGAAATTTCCTGATAGTGAGAACAATAAATCAATGGGACAACTTGCCTCCAAAAGTTGTTGGTGCTTCAACACTGGAAGTTTTTAAAGAAGAGTTTGGGCAACCATTTATCTGAAATAGTATAGGGTTTCCTACTTGAGTGAAGACTCTGGGTTGGACTAGAAGACCTCCAAGGTTCCTTCTGACTATGTGATTCAAACAATGGCAGATGGTACTGGAAAACCATTTGTACTTAGTTCTTGAGAGAAGCGTATGAATATGTGATCATGGCATCACCAAGATGGGTTCAGTGTGTAGGAGGTGATCCATCAGAAGCAACTCTTCAAGAGCCAAGTCATTGGCAAATATTTCATGTGGTGAAACATGCACTATTGTTTGAGATCAATTGAATGATGTCATTGATTTTGTCATTTTGACTTCAGTTGAAACACTAGCAATGGCATAGCAGGAATCTAAGAATATCCCTTGGCTGTTTCTACTTCAGCCTTCCTATAAAGGGGGAAATCAAGTTGATTCCGGTTTTCCATTGCAAATGAATTGGGAAATCATGACCAGTGCTTCTTCACAAGCCTTAATTGATTTCCAAATGTGAATTTTGATGGTCTGAACTCAAACTGTCTTCCAAACCAAACTACTTTACTTTGCTTTACAAATACTAAACTAGCACTGATGACGATACCTAGTTGGGGAATGAAACATTTGCAAGAAAACAAGCAAGCTCAGAGAGCACTAAGGACCCCATAGTCATTGTCTTCCTCCTCCTCTTCCTCTTCGTCCTCCTCCTCCTGCTTCTCCTCCTCCTCCTCCCTATAAACCCAACTCCCTTCTAGCACCGATGACATTACTTAGTTGGGTAATGAAACATCTGCAAGAAAAGCACCAACCTCAGAGACCACCAAGGACTCCACAGCCGTCCTCCTTCCCCTCCTCTTCCCTCTCTCCTCCTCGTCTCTCCACAAACACCACTCCTTTCTAGCACTGATGATGTTACCTAGTTGGGTCATGAAACGTATGCAAGAAAACAACCAAGGTCAGAGAGCACCAAGGACCCCATAATCATTCTCCTCCTTCTCCTCCTCCTCCTCCTCCCCCCTATAAACCCAACTCTCTTCTAGCACTGATGACATTACCTAGTTGGTTAATGAATGTCTTCAAGAAAAGAACCAAGCTCAGAGACCACCGAGGACCCCTCAATTCAACCCTACTCCCCCTTTATTAGCTTTACAAATTCATTATATTTGGTCTAAATATAATTGAAATGAAGCCACGATTCTTTTTCATGTCTTAACTTACCTACAAATTTTTAGAGTGACACTCAACACAACTTTGTGAGCCTGGGAAAAAAATATTGCAGAGGTGTCCTTGTTTTATAATCAAGCATAGAAGACCCACCTTGCTTAATTCCTAAATCAAGATCCGTCTTAGCTACTTTTGTTCTTTGCTGCTGCTGATCCCTTTCGTTTATATAAAATTCTTCTATGTATTCATTGAAAGAGGAAAAATAAGCTTTAATGAATCACCTTCGTTCCTGGGACAATAGTCATAAAATCCACTTGACCAAGAGTAACTTATCAAAAGAATCCTTTCCAGCAATTGTTCTCAGACTCTGAAATTTCAAAATTGAACCATGCAGCCGACGGTGCTGTTTGTTATTTCTTTAGCTGCATTATTTTCCAAGGTAATTTTATGTTCAATACAATGGAAAAGGAAAGAATCTTGTCTTTGTACAACAAAGAGTTGGTCCTGCAGAGCGAGAATTTAAAGGAAACTTGATGATCCTTAGAGATGATTGAAAGCTGATGAAAGACAACATTTCCTTGATGTGATTCTGAATGCGTTTTACACAGGGAATTCTCAAAAGCAGAGTTTTCAGAATCCGAATCCGAATAGGAAGGGACCTTGGAGGTCTTCTAGTCCAGCCCCCTGCTCAAGCAGGAGACCCTATACCATTCCAGAGAAATGGCTGTCCAGTCTCTTCTTAAAAACCTCCAGTGTTGGAGCATCTGCAATTTCTGGTGGCAAGCAGTTCCACTGGTTAATTGTCTTTACTGTTAGGAAATTACTCCTTAATTCCCGGTTGCTTCTCTCCTTGATTAGTTCCCATCCATTGTTTCTGGTCCTGCCTTCTGATACTTTGGAAATTAAGTTGACCCTCTCATTAGTGGAAGGCTGCTATCATGTCCCCTCTAGTTCTTCTTTTCTCTACACTAGCCAAACCCAGGCTGTGGAGCATGGAAATTTAATGCGCTGGCTTTTTAGACTTCATCCTTGAACACCTGGGAAGGTCACCCCTGTATGTGGGTTTACAATTACAAATCTAAACAGGGGGATAGAAAATCATACTAGTGTTGTGGCCTTATGCTACCAGACTTGAAATTCTAGACCTAGAAAACCTAGAAAACCTAGAACTACACCATCTCCAGTCCGATCTAAATATAGTATATAAAATCATACATTGCAATGTCCTACCTGCAAATGAATACTTCAGCTTCAACCATAACAACACAAGAGCAAACAATAGATACAAACTCAAGGTTAATTGCACCAAACGATTGCAGGAAATACGACTTCAGCAACAGAGTGGTCAATGTTTGGAATACTCTGCCTGACTCTGTAGTTTCTTCTCCAAACCCCAAAAACTTTAATCTTAGACTGTCTACTATTGACCTCACCCCTTTCCTAAGAGGTCTGTAGGGGGCGTGCATAAGCACACCAACGTGCCTACTGTCCCTGTCCTATTGTTTCTTTTTATTTTTCTTATATGTACCCATTTCATGTATTCATAACTATGTATATACTTATACCTATTATCTTGTAAGCGATTGACAAATCAAATAAATAAATAAATAAATGTGCGGATGCAGAGGAGAGGAGAGCAGTGGAAATCTGTGGGCCGGTCCTTGGGATGGAAGAGCCACCGCTGCTAGCGAAGCCCCACAACTAGTTCTGGGGATAAAAGTCAGGGAATAGAGATGAATAGATGTGACTAACAACTAACTAATCATCTCCCTGCCAGACAGACTTGTTAGCCTGCAGAGAGAGAGAAACTTTTTGTCGGGGCTGCCAGCACTCTTAATTAAAGGAATGGGCGATTAAATACAGAGGTTTGGTTGTGTTTGGGGAGAAACAACTACCCATTGTAAAACTGTAAGGTGCTGGAAATTTCATGCGCTCGGGTTAAAAGGGTGGCTGCAATGGGATTTCTACCATATGTCACCCGAATTCCAGAATTGCTGCTTTCAATCAGCTGTGGCTTTTGTCACTCGTATTGATCCGGGATAATATGCTTTGCAAATTAGGGGTGGATATAGTGCCTGGGCACATAATAGAGGTTGTCATTCACATGGGAAGAATTTGAAAGTAAAGCAGCTCCGGAGAAGAAGTTAATGCCCGCCGCTCGCCGTTATTAATGAATTTTCGAATGCTTTTTGGTATTCCGTGATCTGGAGCAAATCGATGGTTATTCTGCTTAATATAAATAAAACAAGAGGGCCCATTCATAAAGTGCTGGGGAGAAAGGCTGTTTCTCGCCTAACATTTTGCACAGGGGGAAAAAAGAAAGAAAGAGCAATAATAACTAGCTTGCAACAAAGCTACAAGGAGAAAGTAAGTAATCTAAGACTAATGAGTGGAACCGAAGCCGTCTAACCGTTAGACGATGTTTAAAAGATCCGTTCTGCGCCAAAGGGGGATTTAGACCCAAATAATAGCACATAAATGCCATTTTTTTTTTCAAAATAGAGAATTAAAGCCAGAGGTTGGGCAATATCTTTATTACAACCGGGAGAAATGCTATGGGAGTCCATTGGAGGTTTTCTTCTGGATGAAAGGAGCATTGTGCACTGCTACGCCAGAGGTTCAGCCCCTTCTGGATGTGTGTAGTAGAACGACGGGCATATAAAATGGGATTTGCATTGGGATGGTATAATGGTAGTCCTCGGCTTATGACTGCAGTTGAGCTCCAAATTTCTGTTGCTAAGCGGAAAGGGGTAATGCTATTCTCCAAAGCAACTGGAAGCAGGACAAGAAGCAATGGATGGAGACTAATCAAGGACAGAAGCAACTTAGAACTAAGGAGGAATTTCCTGAGAGTTAGAACAATTACTCAGTGGAACAACTTGCCTCCAACATTGGACATTTTGAAGAAGACATTAGATAACCATTTGTCTGAAGTGGTGTAGGGTTTCCTGCCCAGGCTGGTGGTTAGACTAGAAGACCTCCAAGGTCCCTTCCAACTCTTCTCTTCTCTTCTCTTCTCTTCTCTTCTCTTCTCTTCTCTTCTCTTCTCTTCTCTTCTCTTCTCTTCTCTTCTCTTCTCTTCTCTTCTCTTCTCTTCTCTTCTCTTCCCCTTCCCTTCCCTTCCCTTCACATTCCATTCCATATTTTCTATTCTATTCTATTCTATTCTATCTAGTCTAGTCTATTTCTATCCCTATCCCTATTCCTTTCTATTCCATTCCATTCCATTCCATTCTGTTCTATCCTAATCCTGATTTCTATTCTATATTCTATTTTAATTTTGAATTCTGTCCTGTCCTATCCTATCCTATCCTATCCTATCCTATCCTATCCTATCCTATCCTATCCTATCCTATCCTATCCTATCCTATTCTCTATTCTAATTCTGAATTCTTCTATTCTATTCTATTCTATTCTATTCTATTCTATTCTATTCTATTCTATTCTATTCCATTCCATTCCATTCCATCCTACTCCACTCCATTCCATTCTCATAAAACTTAGTTAGGTGTGAACATAACTTTCCCCTTAAATCTCACAGCTTCTCCTCAAGCGTCAGCTACCCGAAGGTGACCATTTTTGCATTGCCTAATGATAGGGCTAGCCTTAGTTTTGGACTCTTTGATTGCATGTTTCTGTAATTCAATTGGCTGCATTCATACAGAACGGAGCCCGAAAATATATATAACACCAGGGCTCCGTGGCTCTCTGTGGTTTAATTAGCTGGCTGATATAGCTGCAGATTGATGAGAAAAGCTTCCAAGCTAACACAATGCTGAAAACACTAAGAAGCAGGAGAGGACGATGGATTTTTCTGCTTCCCTGGAGTAAAGACTTTCTTGACAAAAAGTTTTTTTTTTCTGTTTTTCCTGGCAGATGCCATGCAGCCACCTTGATTAATGATGTACATTGTTCATCGGAAATGAAGTACGGGCTAGGATTAGAAATTCTTACGACTTCGGGTTGTAAATAACCTAAGCTTCTAGCATAAATCTTTCTTTGCTTGGTATGTGATTATTTTGACCATATACAGTATATATATATATATATATATATATATATATATATATATATATATATATATATCTCCTTGCCCGCAATGCATTAGCAGAAATGAAACACCCGTAGCCTTTGGGCTTATTATAAAGAGCTGTTAGTATAACCTTGTCTATTGTATCTGAATTACAGCAGAGAAGGAGATATAGAGAGTAATGTCATGCCCCTGTCAGAATCTGATTTGGAGGGGGAGGCCGATCAGCTGACAGGGAGTGGGAGTGTGGCTCCGTTGGCTGTGGAAGAAACTGGGGAAGGGCAAAGTCTGGCTGGGCAGAGCAGGGGAGAGGTAGAGCAAGGCAGAAGGAATTCAGAGGAAGACCCAGGCCCACCCCCTCTTCATCCTAGGGCACGCAGGGACGAATGGAGAAGGGAGCAACATGATTTGTGTGGCTTACGAGGGAGGAAAGGGCCCTGATTCCCTTCATTAGCTGCAGCTGGGAACACAGAGTTTAAAAAGGGAGGCTGCGAACAGCAAATTGTTGAGTTATCTGGCATTTGTCAAGGCTTATCTGGGGTCTTGGCATCTTCCCGTGTGTGTTTTGCTGGCCTTTCAAGTCTGCAATTCCTTCTCCTGCCTGCAGCGTGATTTGTGTCGGTTTTTTAATTTACAGTTTATATTTACTTTGTTTTTGGACTGAATTTCCTCCACTTAAAGGTTATTCCTGGGAGAGTTTTTTTCTCCAACCGAAGGTAACCTGGACTTTGGAGGCAAAGTTGGAGATAATAAAGGGACTCTTACTGTTTATTTGACTATGTGTGTTGCCTTTGTGCCACGCCCTTTTGGGTCATCACAAAGACAGAACATTTTAAGCCAATATGGTAGTCCTTGACTTACAGCCACAACTGAGCCCAAAGGTTCTGTTGCTAAGTGAGACAATTACTAAATGAATTTTGCCCTGTTTTACAGCCTTTCTTGTTGCAATCGTTAAGTGAATCATTGCAGTTGTTAAGTTAATCACATGGTTGTTAAGCGAATCTGGCTTCCCCATTGACTTGGCTAGTCAGAAGGTCGCAAAAGGGAATCTGCAACCATCATAAATACGAGTCGGTTGTCAAGTACCTGAATTTGGATCATATGACCACCGGGATGCTGAAGCAGTCGTAAGTGTGAAAAAGTGGCAATAAGCCACTTTTTTTCAGTGCCATTGTAACTTCGAAGGGACACTGAACGAATGTTGTAAACTGAGGACTTCCCTGTACAGAGAACATGATGGTTAAGGCAACGAAGACAAAATATTTTAAGCCCATCCTGTTGTGATGACCCAAAGGGGCATGGCATAAAAGCAACAAAGTCACAAAAGTAGGTAAAGTCCCTTTAATTCCTCCAACTTGGCCCCCAAAGTCCAGTTATCATCGGTTGGAGAAAAAACTCTCCCAAGAACAGTTTTTAAAGGGAAGAAATTCAGTCTGAACCCAAAGTACATATAAATTATAAATAAAAACCAAAACAAAACATGCTGCGGCAATTAATGAGACAGGGCAGGATAAGGAATTGCAGACTTCAAAAGATAATGAAACAGACACACTTGGGAGGATACCAGAACCCAGATAAGACTTGACAAACAAAGATAATCCACACTTTGCTTCCAGCAAGGAGCTCTGCGCAAACACCCTCTTTATCCTGTTTTCCCAGCTGCAGCTAATGAAGGGAATCAGGGCCCTTTTCTCCCCTGTAACCCATGTTTCTCCTTTCTCCATTCCTCCCTGCGTGCCCTAGGATGAAGAGGTGGTGGCCCTGGGTCTTCCTCTGAAGGCCCAGCCAGACTGTGCCCTTCCCCAGTTTCCTCCACAGTCACCAGAGCCACACTCCCACTCCCTGTCAGCTGTTTGACCTCCCCATCGGAATCAGATTCCAACAGGGGCCTGACACCTATGAAATGGAATGAAACCACTCAAAAAAACCCCAAAAACAAAACCCCGTAACCCAATAAAAATACGGTAGCGTTAAATCCTGCATTAAAAACCATCATTTTAGTTTCCACAACAAAGCATCAAGAGTAATCGAAATAACTTAAAAATAGATTCACAAGATCGGCGTGGCTGTATTAAAAGTAGGTCTTAACCCTTCACCTATAACCGGAGGCTTTCTAGAACATTGTCTCTGATTTACAATCTGCAGAGGGAGGTTTATAAGATGGGCAGCTAGACTTTACTAGAAAGTCTTTCGGACAATCTATCATACTTCAGCTTTTCATTACCACCGGATAATTTTTAAAAAAATTACTTCGAGAGAATATTAGCCATCTTCATTTTATCCGAATTTACCATGTTCCATCCTGCCTCAGTTAGTTTATCGCAGGGTTGGGATTCAAAATTTTTTACTACCAGTTCTGTGGGCGTGGCATTATGTGGGCGTGGCATTATGTGGGCGTGGCATTATGTGGGCGTGGCATTATGTGGGCGTGGCTTTGTGAGCATGGGAGGGGAAGGATACTGTAAAATCTCCATTCCCTCCCTACTCCAGGGGGAAGGTTATTCTTCCCTCCCCACCCCACTAACCTGCTTTCCAGCTCCATTCCCCTGTGCAGGGCAACCAAAGGAGACCCAACCGATCAGCTGGGACTCGGGAGGCGGAGAATAGATGGGGGCGGGGCCGGTCAGAGATGGTGTTTGCTGGTTCTCCAAACTACTCCAAATTTCCGCTACCGGTTCTCCAGAACTGGTGAGAACCGGCTGGATACCACCTCCTGCTTATTGGTTCTTGTTAATATATTTCTTCATTTGGACTTGTGTCCTGCTGAGCATTGCAGAAGGAGCACCTCGGATTAGCCAAGAGTGGCTAATGGTGCTTTTTTCAAAGAAACAGGATCTAAAACACAGTGAAATAATTGGCGCATTTTGGTTCTGAATATCTTTTGGTAACTTGATCGCTTGAAAGTTAGGCCCTCTGCAGAATTGGCCTGGTGTATATATTTAGGAAGAGTTAGTAGGGGTGGGACTGCTGGGAGTTTGCAGGGGTTCAGGAGAGCCCCTAGCTAAGATTCTGTGCTGTTTGGAGAATCCCAAATCCCACTCCTGGCTGGATCTGCCCATCCCTCCCCTCCCCTCCCCTCCCAGGAGTCCCCACGCAGCCCATTTTGGATGCAGGTAAGTGCAGGGCATGCATGGCGGTTCAGGGAGGGTGAAAAATGGCCCCCTCCTGGAAGTTTGGGAAGGCAGGAAATGGGCCTGTTTCCGGCTTCCAGTGAGCCTCCAGAGCACTCCCAGAGGCTCAAGGAAAGCTTCCGGAGCCCCGGGGAAGGCAAAAACACCCCACCAAGGTCCTTTCCTACTCTGTTTATCCTATCCTATCCTATCCTATCCTATCCTATCCTACTCTATCCTATCCTATCCTATCCTATCCTATCCTATCCTACTGTACTCTACTGTATTCCTCTGCACTCTACTCCACTCTACTCCATTCTCCTTTATCTTATTGTCTCTATTCTATTCTATTCTATTCTATTCTATTCTATTCTATTCTATTCTATTCTATTCTATTCTATTCTATTCTATTCTATTCTATTCTATTCTATTCCATTCCCTATTCTATTCTATTCTATTCTATTCTATTCTATTCTATTCTATTCTATTCCATTCCTTATTCTATTCTATTCTATTCTATTCTATTCTATTCTATTCTATTCTATTCTATTCTATTCTATTCCATTCCTTATTCTATTCTATTCTATTCTATTCTATTCCATTCCCTATTCTATCCCATCCCATCCCATCCCATCCCATTCCATTCTCTATTCTCCCCTATCTTATTTCTGTATTCCTGTTCTACTCTGTTTTTTACTGCTCCATTCCCTTCCCTTCCATCCCATTCCACTCCATTATTATTCTGTTCTATTCCATTCTATTCTAGATACATCCAAATATTTCATTTTTTTTCCCAAGATCGGCTCTGCTATCATACCAGGATGTTAGACTGTGGCATATTTCTTGACTGCTGTTTCCTTTACTCTTAATCTTTGATCCTAGAAGGAAAAAGCTACCTGCTGCTTCAAAAAAAAAAAAAAAGCTACCCGTTTCACGGTAGGGCAGAAGAGTTTTCCCGATTTCTGCATGATAAAATCGCTCAGATTCGGGATGGGCTGGACTCCAGTTGGGTGGTCCCGGGGGAGGTGTCCGGAGCAGGTCTTGAGACGGTTATCTTGGAGGAGTTCGATCCTGTGACCGCCAAGGGTGTGGACAGATTACTGGGGAGACTGAATGCCACCACATGTTTACTGGACCCGTGCCCTTCCTGGTTGGTTTCTACCTCCAGAGAGGTGACACGAGGCTGGCTCCAGGGGATTGTCAACGCTTCATTGACGGAGGGGGCTCTTCCTACCGCCCTGAAAACAGCGGTGGTGCGACCCCTCCTCAAGAAGCCTTCCCTGGATCCAGCTCTTTTAAATAACTATCGTCCTGTCTCCAACCTTCCCTTTCTGGCGAAGGTTGTTGAGAGTGTGGTGGCGCGTCAGCTCCCTCAGTATCTGGAGGAAGCATTCTATTTAGATCCGTTCCAATCGGGCTTCAGGCCCGGGTACAGTACCGAAACAGCATTGGCCGTGTTGGTTGATGATCTCTGGAGGGCCCGTGACAGAGGTTATTCCTCTGTCCTGGTCCTATTAGATCTATCAGCAGCTTTTGATACTATCGACCATAGTATCCTATTGCGGTGGTTGGAGGGGTTGGGAATTGGGGGCACCATTTTGCGATGGTTCTCCTCCTTCCTCTCGGACCTCTCACAATTTGTGTTGACGGGGGGGGCGGAGAGGTCCACTCTTAGGCCCTTCACTTATGGGGTGCCTCAGGGGTCGGTCCTCTCCCCTCTTCTGTTCAACATTTATGTGAAGCCGCTGGGAGAGATCATCCGTGGTTTTGGGGTGAAATGCCATCTTTATGCTGATGACACTCAGCTTTACATCTCCACCCCAAGCCACCCCAACGATGCTGTGGAGGCTATGGCCCGTTGCCTGGAGGCTGTGCGGAACTGGATGGGTGAGAACAGGCTTCGACTCAACCCTTCCAAGACCGAGTGGCTGTGGTTTCCGGCGGCCCGATATAGTCAGCTGACTCCGTCGCTGGCTATTGGGGATGAGATCTTGACCCCCACAGAAGGGGCCCGCAATCTTGGTGTCCTCCTGGATGTACGGCTGTCTTTGGAAGATCATATTACGGCCGTCTCCAGGGGGGCTTTTTATCAGGTTCGCCTGATACGCCAGATGCGGCCCTTTCTTGATCGGGATGCCTTACACACGGTCACCCATGCCCTGGTCACCTCCCGCCTGGACTATTGTAATGCCCTCTACATGGGGCTCCCTGCAGGGAGACCCGGAGGCTCCAACTGGTACAAAATGCGGCCGCGCAGGTGGTTATGGGGGCGTCGAGATACTCCCATGTGACGCCTCTCCTGCGCGAGCTGCATTGGTTGCCAGTGGCCTTCCGGGTTCGCTTTAAAGTATTGGTTTTGGTCTTTAAAGCGCTCCATGGCATCAGACCAGGATACTTACAATACCGCATTCTGCCAGTAGTCTCCCACCGACACAGAGAGGGTCTCCTTCGGGTCCCGACGCCATCTATGTGCCGCCTGGTGACCCCAAGGAATAGGGCCTTCTCTGTGGGGGCACCCGCCCTTTGGAACAGGCTGCCCCCGGGGCTACGAACAACCACTGACCTGAGGGCGTTCAGACGTGACCTGAAAACCTGGCTCTTTGAGCAGGCCGGCCTGAGCTGACTCAAATGGGATTTTAAATAAGGGGTTTTAGATTTGTTTGGATATGAAAGTTTTAACTTATTTTAATCGGGGGTTTTAAATTTTTATTTGGGCAGCCTATAATTTAATTCTTTTTTAATCGTATTTATATCTGTATTTTGTATGTATCTTAGTTGGCTGTGCACCGCCCTGAGTCCTTCGGGAGAAGGGCGGTATATAAAATTACAAAATAAATAAAATAAATAAATAAAATCTTCATTCTTGGTTAGTTCTAAAGCTACACTTCCTGATGTCTGTTTGGTTCTTCATTATATTTAATATTACTCTCATTCCCCTCCCCCCACCCCTTTGTACTCCTTGACTTTCATTACTACAGCTTGCAGGGTTATTTGCATTTTTACCTGTCAGTGTCATCACCGTACTTCAGGTTATTGATGTCCCCTTCTCCAATTTTAAAACCACACTAATATTCTCGCTTCCCTCACTGTACATTCAGCATATAGGTTGAATTAAAAATGAATGTGCGTGCAGACTCACAATGAAAAGGGATCTGTATCACCACAGAGAACAGAGTCCTTGACTTATGACCACAATAGAACCCAAGTACCCATGTTACTAAGCAAGAGAGCTGTTAACTGAGCTCTGCCCCATTTTACGACCTGCCTTGCCACTGTTGTTAAGTGAATCACGGCAGGAAAGAGGGTTATTAAGTAACTTTGGCTTCCCCATTGACCTTCCTTGTCAGAAGGTCACAAAAAGGGATCTAAAGGTCACCAAGACACTGCAACCATCATAAATATGAGTCAATTAGCTCGATACCTGTGCTTCGCTATGAAACTATGTGATTGGGCTTAGTTTTTGGGGAGGAGAATAAGGGGGAAAAATTCTGCCTCTACCTACCAGCATCCATCGGTCTTCATCTGGCTAGCATCCTGTCAGTGTGTGAGAAAGTTGAGGGCTGTTTGGAAACTGAAGCAGTATTTGCTGTGTGAGCAAGGAGGACACAGCAAGGAGCCTGGGCGTGGCTTAGCTCAACTGTTCTGTACTAAAACTGTGAAACTGAAACCGAAACTCCTCTCCTCTGCTTGTATTTTGCATTTGGAAGAGACTTCTTTTCAGGTGAGGAGGGGGAGCACAACTCCTTAGCATCAGAGCATGTTAATAATAATAATAATATAGAAAATACTAATGCTCTGATGGTCATTTTGAAGAATCCTTTCTTAGTGAGCACCTGGAAACCAAGAGGAACATATGGGCCAAATTTCAAGTTTGTAGGCTTTATGGTTCTTGAGATTTGTGATGATGCGGTATTTGTGATGAGTGATATTTCGCTTTTACATATATAGATTGCCAAGCATTTGAATTCCTCTTTCCTCTTATTTTAGAATTTCAGTCTTGGCTGTGTTGGAATAATTGCCTGAATGGATGAAATGAAGAAGCAGAGCAATGGATTAAAAAAGGTCATTTCTGAATGGAACATGCATGTTTCAAATCATCCCTTAGATAAGGATTTAAAAAAAAAAAAAGATTAAAAATAAATTGCTTTTGGCCAGATGAGATTATATCTATGCTTTATGCCATGTTCGGCTAACAATCTGCATCAGCTCTGGCATGTTTGGGCCAAGACACACAAATATGTTCAAAACCCAGTTACCTTCAAATAGGCTGTCGTCTAATCTTGAGACTATCTAGAAGTGTTTTCCCCACTCTACTGTTGCCAACATCTCACCAATTTGGTGACATATGGAACGTTGAATTGGTGAACCCAGAATGGGAACCAAACCTCACTCCCTAGTAGAACTGATGATGTGATCTAGTAGGGTAATGAAATGTCTGCAAGAAAATCATCAAGCTCAGAGAGTACTTCCGTCTCCTCCTCCTCCTCCTCTACACCCCCCCCACTCTTCTTGCACTGATGACATTACCTAGTTGGGTCATGAAATGTCTGCAAGAAAACGACCAAGCTTAGAGAGCACCAAGAACCTCACTGTCCTCCCTCTCTTCCTCCTTCTACTCCTTTTCCTGCTCCTCCTCTTCTCAAACCCCACTTCTTTCTTGCACTGATGATGTTACCTTGTTGGGTCATGAAACGTCTGCAAGAAAACCACCAAGTTTAGAGAACATCAAAGACCCCACAGTCCCCCCCTCCTCCTCCTCCTCCTCCTCCTCCTCTCCACAAACCCCACTCCCTTTTTGCACTGATGACGTTACCTACTTGAGTCATGAAACATCTGCAAGGAAAACGCCAAGTTCAGCGAGCACCAAGGACTCCCTCATTAAAACCCTGGCCTACGAATATTCTCCTCCAGTTATACTCAGATTGTGTGACTCCATATGTGGAAACAAAAAGTCTTTCTAAGGATAGAATAATGTGGAGAGTTATAGTGAGTAGTTTTCCTGCAAATCAGATTGAACTGTATTCATTTTTAAAAAAATTTCTTTGGCTTGCTCATTCTTCTCACTTTTTGCATTTTGTTTGTCCAATAGTAGCATGATGGGTCTGTTTGTCTGTATGTTTGAATGAGTAACATATGTGTAACAATAATTGTGACTCCCAAATATCAAATCAAATGAGTTATCAGAATCAAAGTTATTTACTTTTGCTATCACCAACAAATTAACCATTTATTAAAAACCTGTGAAGATGATAGAACTTGCTGAGATGGCTAATAATTTGCCTTCTTTGAACAGAGAAAAGACAATTGCTATGTTTATTGCTGATTGGAAAACCCTGAATAGACCTTTTGCATAAAAGAGAAAAAAACCCCCTATCTTATGATTTATGGTTTTAATGATGAGATAGAATAAATTATACAAAGAAGGGGACTGGACGCTAAAACATTTGAAGAACGGTTGCAGGAACTAGGTATGTCTAGTCTAATGAAAAGAAGGACTAGGGGAGACATGATACCACTGGTCCAATATCTCAGGGGCTGCCCCAGAGAAGAGGAAGTCAAGCTATTCTCCAAAGCACCTGAGGGCAGGGCAAGAAGCAACAGGTGGAAACTAATCAAGGAGAGAAGCAACTTAGAACTAAGGAGAAATTTCCTGACAGTGAGAACAATTAATCAGTGGAACCGCTTGCCTCTAGAAGTTGTAAATGTTCCAACACTGGAAGTTTTAAAGAAGAGCTTGGACAACCATTTTTCTGAAATGGGATAGGGTGTTCTGCCTGAGCAGGGGGTTGGACTAGAAGACCTCCAAGATCCCTTACAACCAGGAGGAGGAGAAGGAGAAGGAGAAGGAGAAGGAGAAGGAGAAGGAGAAGGAGAAGAAGAAGAAGAAGAAGAAGAAGAAGAAGAAGAAGAAGAAGAAGAAGAAGAAGAAGAAGAAGAAGAAGAAGAAGAAGAAGAAGAAGAAGAGGAGGAGGAGGAGGAGGAGGAGGAGGAGGAGCAGGAGCAGGAGGAGCAGGAGGAGGAGGAAGAAGAACAAGAAGAGGAAGAGGAAGAAGAGGAAGAGGAAGAAGAAAAGAAGAAAGAAGAAAGAAGGAGGAGGAGGAGAAGGAGGAGAAGAAGAGGAGGAGGAGAAGAGGAAGAGGAAGAAGAGAAGAAGAAAAGAAGAAAGAAGAAAGGAGGAGAAGGAGAAGGAGGAGAAGAAGAGGAAGAGGATGAGGAAGAAGAGAAGAAGAAGAAAGAAGAAAGAAGGAGGAGGAGGAGGAGCAGAAGGAGGAGGAGAAGAAGAAACACCACACCATCCCATCTTTCTCCTCCCCTCCCCTTTCCTATCTCCACCGCCTCCTTCTACTTTTTGGGGGCCTGACAGATGGTTGCAGTCGGGGCCTGCTGTTGTGTTCCTCAGCAGAGCATTACCTTCCCCGAGAATTCACGAGCAGGTATCAATCAAGGCTCAACTGACGGGCTCAGGCAGGCGGGGAATCAAATGAAATCTGTACGTTCAGCTTGCAGGCTTGGCTAAGTTCGCAGGGCCGTCATTCTTCGCGTGTCACTGCCTGGTTAAACAGTCCTACCCCTGCTCAAAGCTGCACGAGACATAATAGATTCATGTGGCGCCACTCTATTGTTTGCCATTTACCCTGGCAAAGCAGGGAAGGGGAAAAAGGAAAAAGAGGTTACTGTTTTACGAAGACAAACCAGACACCCCCAAAGCATTGTGCTCAGGGATGCATTCATCCATGTACAATCTGCCTCATTAGAGGAAGGTTGTGTGTGTGTGTCTTATTCTCGGCCTCCTGCAGAACCAGGCCCAGGCATCTGATATATTCATTGCCAGACGCCCCTCCCTCTGCGTGAAAAGAGGGGCAACCCCACATCAATTGTGAAGACACTTCGCCTTCAGGAGGCGAGTGACAATAGAATAGAATTCTTTTATTAGCCAAGTGCGATTGGACACACAAGGAATTGCAAATGCTCTCGAGGTACATAAAAAGAAAAGAGACATTCGTCAAGAGTTGAGAATCATCAGGTCCAATGCTTAATGATAGTCGTAGGGTACAAGAAGCAATCAAATCATACCAGGAAACAGTCAATATAGATCGTAAGGATACAAGCGACAAAGTTACAGCCATACAGTCACAAGTGGGTGGGGATGGGCGATAAGGAGGGATGAGAAAATTAATAGTAATAGTAATGCGGACTTTATAAATAGTTGGACAGTGTTGAGGGAATTATTTGTTTAGCAGAGTGATGGCATTGGGGAAAAAACTCACCTTGTGTTTAGTTGTTCTGATGTGCAGGGCTCTATAATGTCGTTTTGAGGGAAGGAGTTGAAACAGTTTATTTCTGGGATGTGAGAGGTCTGTAAATATTTTCACAGTCCTCTTTTTGACTCGTGCAGTAGACAGGACCTCCATGGAAGGCAGGTTGTTTTTTCTGCAGTCCTAATTACTCTCTGCAATCCATGTCTGTCCTGTTGGGTTACCGAACCAAACCAGACAGTTATAGAGGTGCAGATGATAGGCTCCATCATTCCTCTGTAGAACTGGATCAGCAGCTCCTTGGGCAGTTTGAGCTTCCTGAGTTGGCGCAGAAAGAATATTCCTTGTTGAGCTTTTTTGATGACGTTTTTGATGGTAGGTGTCCATTTTAGGTCTTGAGATACGATTAGAACCTAGAAATTTGTCACTGAAACCACCCCGGCTTTGTTTCTAGAACGCTGTGAAAGCATTTGGGCCTCTGAACAACGGAGGAAGGGAGAGATACCGATGGGTTTAGTTACAGAAGTTTCCGAGGTGGGGGTGGTGGAGGTGCGGTATAGGAAACAATATTTCCAAACAAAGGTTAAAAAAAATATAGGAGAAATATGCATTATGAGGTTGTCCTTGGGATCGTTGGATTGCTTTGACTGCACTAAGGTGTGGAATGTTTTTAGGAAAATTTGAATCCAGAATATTGCGGCATCCCTTGTGGTCAGGAAATGTGAGAATGATGTAGGGGGTTGGACTAGAAGACTTCCAAGGTCTCTTCCAATTCTGTTATTTTGTTCCTTTTATTAATTAGCCAGTGGAATGGCTTGCCACCAGAAGTTGTGGGTCTTGAGATTGTATAGGTTCTCCTGCTTGAGGAAGGAGCTGGACTAGAAGATCTTCAAGGTCCCTTCTAAATATTATTCTGTAATTCTTTTAACCAGTGGAACAGCTTGCCACCAGAAGTTGTGGGTGCTCCATCACTGGAGGCTTTTAAGAAGAGACTGGACAACCATTTGTCTGAAATGGTATTGGGCAGTGCTGGCTAAACTTTTGGGCTCCTGTACCAAAAAATCGCATGTGCGCGCGGGCCCCCTCCACACCCCCTGCGCATGTCTGTGTGATTTCCCCCCGCCACCCCCTTACCGGCACTGCACCTCCCAGCTGATTTTCAGCCAGTTTGAGGCCTTTTTCAGCTTCCCAGAGGCTCGAGGGAAGCCTCTGTAGCCTTTGTAGGCCGAAAAACAGGCCCGTTTTGTCACTTCTGGTATTTCCGGAAATACAGGAAGTGATGAAACAGGCCTGGTTTTCGGCCTACAAAGGCTGCAGAGGCTTCCCTCGAGCCTCTGGGAGGCCAAAAAAGGCCTCAAACCAGCCAAAAATCAGCTTGGAGGTGTGCACGTGTTTGCCTGGAGCCCGCATGCCGCACAAATGGCTCGCCATAGATTCACCATCACAGGTATAGGGTTTCCTGCTTGAGCAGGGGGCTGGACTAGAACACCTCCAAGGTCCTTTCCAATTCTCTTATTCTGTTATAAGGTGATTCTCCAGCTGAAGATGTGGCACTTTTCCAATAAGTTGAAAAGCTGGATGGGTAAAATCAGCATTCCCGTCACTATACACAGTAACTTCCTTTTTTTTTTTATCTTTTCTTTGCTAATCTCCTCCACTGTAGTTCTCCCTAGGTTTGTGGTGTTTAGGCCTAAAAGACAGCACAGATGGCACAGTCTCAATTGTGGTAGCTGTGTTAGAGTTGTTGAAGATCAAGGACACACCAGAGGAGCGTTTACAATGTATTTCCCAATGCTTCTTCGGCTAACAATGTCTCCCTTCGGCATTCTAGTTTTCCTTCATGGACATCTTTGAAAAAGCTCATCGCAAATTTACCCCTTTTGAGTGATTCATGAGATGCTTATCTGGTCCTCCAGAAAATGTTCGTGCAGCTTGTTAAAGGTTATTTTGTTCAAATGGATAATGTTTAGCGCTGCATGCACACACACAGACAGAGATGTGTACACACTGACATACAGAGTCCACATTCCCACAAAGAAAAGGACTAGCAGTAGGACTAGGACAATGAATGGAGTGGAATGGAATGGAATAGAAGAGAATAGAATATTGGAATGAAGAATAGAATATTGGAATGAAGAATAGAATATAGTAGAATGGAATATTGGAATGAAGAGTAGAATAGAGTAGAATAGAATAGAATATTGGAATGAAGAATAGAATATTGGAATGAAGAATAGAATAGAGTAAAATAGAATAGAATAGAATATTGGAATGAAGAATAGAATAGAATAGAATAGAATAGAATATTGGAATGAAGAATAGAATAGAATAGAATACTGGAATGAAGAATAGAATAGAGTAGAATAGAATAGAACAGAATATTGGAATGAATAGAATAGAACAGAATATTGGAATGAAGAATAGAATAGAATATTGGAATGAAGAATAAAATATTGGAATGAAGAATAGAATATAGTAGAATATAGTAGAATGGAATATTGGAATGAAGAGTAGAATAGAATAGAATATTGGAATGAATAGAATAGAACAGAATATTGGAATGAAGAATAGAATATTGGAATGAAGAATAGAGTAGAATAGAATAGAATATTGGAATGAAGAATAGAATAGAGTAAAATAGAATAGAATAGAATATTGGAATGAAGAATAGAATAGAATAGAATACTGGAATGAAGAATAGAGTAGAATAGAATAGAATAAAACAGAATATTGGAATGAATAGAATAGAACAGAATATTGGAATGAAGAATAGAATAGAATATTGGAATGAAGAATAGAGTAGAAGAGAATAGAATATTGGAATGAAGAATAGAATAGAGTAAAATAGAATGGAATAGAATATTGGAATGAAGATTAGAAGAGAATATTGGAATGAAGAATAGAATAGAATACTGGAATGAAGAATAGAATAGAGTAGAATAGAATAGAATAGAATAACAGAGTGGGAAGGGACCTTGGAGATCTTCTAGCCCAACCCCCGGCTCAGGCAGGAAACCCTATATCTTTTCAGACAAGATTCCAAGCCAGAATTTAGCCACTAATAAATATTGAGGGAGACTGTTAATTTTATTAACAGTTGTCCACCTAAAATCTTGGTGCAGCTGCTTTATGATTTACAGCAACATTCAGGATTTAGACTTAATAATACAGCATCGCTTCGCCATCTGGGAAGATCCAGGAAAGTTATAATGAAGTGTTTGGGTTACATATTCCAACCCTTTTCATATTTCTTCTTCTCCTAGCCGATCTTAAGAGAATAACAGAGTTGGAAGGGACCTTGTGGGTCTTCTAGTCCAACCCCCTGCTCAAGCAGAAGACCTTCTACTGGTCCAGAAAATGGTTGCCCAATCTCTTCTTTGAAACCTCCAGTGTTGGAGCACCATAACTTCTGGTGGCAAGCAGTTCTACTGGTTCTAGAGATCAATTGTTCTCGCTGTCAGGAATCCTCTCCTTAGTTCTAGGTTGCTTCTCTCCTTGATTCGTTTCCATCTATGGTTTCTGGCCTTGCTCTTTGATGCTGTGGAGAATAGGTTGACACCCTATTCTTTGTGGCAACCTCTTAAATATTGGAACACTGCTATCATGTCACCCCTAGTCCTTCTTTTCACCAGACATACCCAACTCCTGCAACTGTTCTTCATATGTTTTATCCTCCAGTCTCCTCATTGTCGTCTTTTCTGCACTCTTTCCAGAGCCTCAACGTCTGTTTTACATTCTGGTGACCAAAACTGGATGCAGAATTCCAAGTGTGGTCTAACAAAGCATTATTAACACTTCACGTGATCTCGATTCTATCCCTCTGTTAATGCAACCTAGGATGCCTGTGTTGGCTTTTTTGGCTACTGCTACACACGGCTGACTCATATTTAAGTGATTGTCTACCAGGACTCTAAAATCCCTCTCATTGTTACTACTATTGATCTGGGTTTCCCTTAGTCTGCACCTATATTTTGCCCAAGAGTGATAATCTATTGAACCAGCTGCCAATTGCAAGATAACCTACAAAGCCTGCTTAAATATTTCTCTTTTCTTGTTGTATCAGGTGAAATCTTTATGGAACTGCATAATCAAAAATTAGGTTGTGGGAACTGGGTATGGCCAGTCTAGAGAAAAGATGGATCAAGGGGTGACATGATAGCAGTGTTCCAGTTTATGAGGGGCTGCCCCAAAGAAGAGGGAGTCAACTTATTTTCCAAAGAACCAGAAAACAAGACAAGAAACCATGGATGGAAACTAATCCAGGAGAGAAGCAACTTGGAATTAAGGAGAAACTTCCTAACAGTGAGGACAATTAACCAGTGGAAGTTGGTTAATTCAGAACCTTCAGAAGTTGTGGGTGCTTCATCATGGGAGGTTTTTAAGAAGAGACTGTCTGAATTAGAATATGGTCTCCTGCTTGAGCAGGGGGTTGGACTAGAAGACCTCCAAGGTCCCTTCCAAATTTATTCTGATTGATTAATCCCAAACATCCCTAGGCCAAGGGGATTTTTAGGGCTCCCCAGCTATTCCACTTCCCAGGCTTCAGCCTCTCCAAGCCAAACTCCAGCAGATGTAGACGAGATTTTAATAGCTACATAAAGAGAAATGCATGACAACCTCATTAGGGCGACTCTAATAGGCTGCCGGAATATCTTTTGAGAAGACAATATATGCCATCGACTTCGTTTCTTCGTTGCTAGCGGTGGCACTTACTCACTCCTCACCTCCCTCCCACGATCATTCATCTACTACTGGCTGATTCCCTCCACCCCCACTGATCCACTGTCCCTTTCAACTGCTTCACAATCGCTGACATAAGTCTTGAAACGCAGAAGAATCGGCGTGGGCCAGCGACGGTCATAAAAATGCAGTTAGAGGCCCATCCCGCCGCTCGATGTGATACGGTACATTACAAGAGCTTTTTCTTCCTTTCACTGGTGATGGCAAGGCCCATTTGTGTGTGTGTATGTGTGTGCATCGCAACATCTGCAGGAGGTCAAGCCTTGGAGAGGGAGCGATGGGGACAAGGGTGGATTTCCTACCATCTGCCACAAAACACGCTGGCGGAAAAGAAAAGGTCCCAAGCAATCATCTAAAGAGCCATTTAGCGTTATTTATCACCCCAATGACCAACCCATCCTTATGAAGGAATTGTTTTTTCATGTACCACTAAAAAAGGCCCTCGGACATGATTAAAATAAGTTTTAGAAAAACGGGGCTGCAAGTGAGAGGCCTTAGCAGGGCCGAAGGGCTTTTCAGCAGAGCCTACATCTTCGTTCTACTGGAAAAAAAGAAAAAGAAAGAAAGAAAGAAAGAAAGAAAGAAAGAAAGAAAGAAAGAAAGAAAGAAAGAAAGAAAGAAAGAAAGAAAGAAAGAAAGAAAGAAAGAAAGAAAGAAAGAAAGAAAGAAAGAAAGAATCCATACATTCAACATTCTTCTAAACACCCCGAGATGGGTGGAAAAAAGGTCAAATGTCAGCTAATGAGCATCTGGGCCTGAAGTTCACTGCAGAGTAATTGCAGCTTGGTGAATTAGGATGAATATTGCACTGGGAGAAACGAGGAATGGGCTTCGTGTAGTTGCTTAATACTGAATTAGGGGGCTGATTAGGGGATTGGAGGATGCAACGTACGAAGAACAGGATTGTGTCCGTCCAGTTTAATGACAAGAAGGTCGAGGAGGTGACATGATAGCAGGGTTGCAATGTTTCAGTGGCTGCCACAAGGAAGAGAGGGATCAAGTTATTCTCCAAAGCACCTGAAGGCAGGACAAGAATCAACGATTTAACAGATTGACAGAGTTGGAAGGGACCTTGCAGGTCATCTAGTCCAACCCACCACCCAAGCAGGAGACCCTACATCATCTCTGTCCAAGCTCTTCTTGAAAGCCTCCAGTGACGAAGCTCCCACAACTTCTGAAGGCAACTTCTGTTCCATGGGTTGATTGTTCTCCCTATTAGAAAATTTCTCCTTATTTCCAAGTTGAATCTCTCCTGGATCAGTTTCCATCCATTATTCCTTGTCTGGCCTAAAGGTGCTTTGGAAAACAGCTTGACCCCCTTCCTCCTCTCTGTGGCAGTCCCTCAAATATTGGAAGACTTCTATCCTGTCTCCCCTGGTCCTTCTCTTCACTAGATGGATGGAAACTAATCAAGGAGAAAAACAATCTAGAACCAAGGAGAAATTTCCTATCTGGGAGAACAATTAATCAGTGAGTTGGCTCCAGAGGTGGTATTCAGCAGGTTCTGATCAGTCCTGAAGAACTGGCAGCAGAAATGTTGAGTAGTTCAGAGAACTGTCAGATACAACCTCCAACTTGCCCTGATCTCTTCTCTGCCTCCCATTGAATCCTAGATGATTGGCTGGGTCTTCTTTGGTTGCCCTACACAGGAAAATGGAGCTGAAAAACAGGTTAGTGGGGTGGGGAGGGAATGAGATTTTGCAATATCCTTCCCCTGCCACACCCATCAAGCCACACCCACTAAGCCAAGCCACACTCATCAAGCCATGCCCACAGAACCAGTAGTAATTTTTTTTTTGAATCCCAACACTAGTTGGCTTCCCTCCAGAAGTTGTGGATGCTGCAACATTCAAATACTGGAATACCGCCATCATCTCACTCCTAGTCCTTCTTTTCTCTAGAGCAGGGGTCTCCAACCTTGGCCACTTTAAGCCTGGCAGACTTCAACTCCCAGAAATCCCTAGCCAGCTAGCTGGGGAATTCTGGGAGTTGAAGTCCGCCAGACTTAAAGCGGCTAAGGTTGGAGACCTCTGCTCTCGACTGTCCCTTCCCAATTCCTGCCGCCATTCTTCGTAAGTTTTAGTCTCCAGGACTTCAATCATCTTGGTTGCTCTTCTCTGCACTTTTTCCAAGTCTCAACATCTTTTTTTGTAACGGGGGTGACCAAAACTGGATGCAGTATTCCAGGTGTGGTCTTACTAGGACTTTATAAAGCAGTATTAGTGCTTCACGTGGTTTTGATTCTATGCCTTTGTTTATACAATCAAGGATTGTATTAGCATTTTTGGCTGCTGCCGCTCACGACTGGCTCGTGTTTAAAGGATCGTACAGTCAGACTCCAAGGTTCCTCTCAAAGTTTTGTAATGTGGTAGCCAAAACCGGATGCAGTATTTCAGGTGGGGCCTTACTCAGGCTTTATAAAGTGGTGTAAACCTTAAAACGATCCCTCAAGACTCTCCCTCTCTTCTTACAAATGTCAAATGAGAACGGATGTGCAGGAAATTCACGCATATATCATAGCCTACTCTTTTCAGGAGAAACATTTCTCATAGGCAGCCATCTTCTACTTCGTATTTTTGCCATTTCAGCTCCTCAAAAAATACACGGAAGTCTGTAGCAATACTCTATCATCCAGGTCATGGTTGTCCCAAAGGTGCTTTTTTTCATGAGGCAACTGGACTTTCCTGGGGTTTTTTTCTTTTCTTCTGCAGATGTTTCACTTGTCATCCAAGAAGCTTCTTCAGCTCTGACAGGATAGTCAGATAATCTATACAGACTTTTAGCTACACAATTTGGGAGGAACCCCCTTTGAATGGGGTGAGAGTAGGAATGGATTTCCAGAGGAGAAAAATTGCAGACCACAAGAACCATTTGCACCACTCATGTAACCCCGAGGACACAGATAAACCTCCAAGTGGCCTCAATGACTCTCTACAAGGCTGCAAATGACCAGCTGTCTGCAAGGAGTCTCAATCCTTCCATTCCCCCACCATCTGGTCAGAGCTGAAGAAGCGTCTTGGGTGAGAAGCGAAACATCTTTAAAAAAATAAAAGCAAGAAAATCCAGTTGCCTCCTGAAAAAGCTTTTTTTGGGGAAGAAACCTATGAAAGGACAGATTTCTCAGAGCGAGAAGATCCAATGCCACTGGCAGGAATGGTCCCCACGATTTGCAAAATCTTTTCATCTGTGCAATTCACTTCGCCATTCATTCTTTTCTCCATTGGAAAATAGTTAGCAGCTGCTAACTATTTTAGCCAAGCCTTATAATTCAGCGCAGCTAAAAAATTAAAAAAGAAACAAGAAATCTGAAAAAAACAGAATGGTGTTAAAATGTTGGGGTCTTTTTTTTTTTTTTTACTTCTTTTATGACATGTTTTTTTCGGATGCTAATTAGTAGAAATGAGCAGCTTATGGAGGTTTATCTGCAAAAGAGGTTTCTGGATGTGTGGATACAGGAACATCACACCTGCCTGCCACATGTTTATTTATTTATTTATTTATAATCGTATTTCTATACCGCTCCCTCTCCAAAAAGGGACTCGGGGCGGTGTACAGCCTAATAAATACATAAAATACAGAGATACAAAATTAAATAGAATTTAAAACCGAATTAAACATGAGTATGGCTGCATCCCCAAAATTTTAAAAATAAGTTAAAATTTAAAAAACCCTATTTACTAAAACCCCTTAAACCCTTACTGGGCCAGGCCAGCCTGTTTAAAAAGTAGGGTCTTAACTGCGCGCCGGAAGGAGAGGATATCTGTCATGGCTCGTATCTCCGGGGGGAGATCATTCCACAGGGAGGGCGCTCCCACAGAGAAAGCACGCACCCTCGGGGCCGCCAGTCGACAACGATCAGGTGGCGGTACCCCAAGGAGGGCGACCCTGTGGGAGCGTACTGGGCGGCGGGAGGTTGTTGATGGCAGCAGGCGGTCCCGTAAGTACCCAGGTCCCGAGCCATGGAGCACTTTAAATACCATCAGTACCACCTTGAATCGAATCCGGAAGGCCACAGGAAGCCAGTGCAGCCTGCGGAGAAGTGGTGTTACGTGTGCGCCTCGAGGGGCGCCCACGATCACCCGCGCGGCTGCATTCTGGACTAACTGCAACCTCCGGAGACTCTTCAAGGGGAGCCCCATGTAGAGAGCATTGCAATAATCCAAGCGGGAGATAACGAGGGCGGAAGTGACTGTGCGAAGTGCGCCCAGATGCAGAAAGGGCCGCAACTGGTAAATCAGACGAATCTGATAAAAAGCCCCCCTGGCGACGGCTGCGATATGTTCTTCCAAAGACAGCCGCACATCCAGGAGGACACCCAAATTGCGCGCCCTTTCCACAGGGGTCAAAACCTCTCCCCCCACGGCCAGCGAAGGAATAAGCTGGCTGTATCTGGGCGCAGGAAACCACAGCCACTCGGTTTTGGCCGGGTTGAGACGAAGCCTGTTACGACCCATCCAACCCCGCACGGCCTCCAGGCACCGGGACATCACTTCGACGGCTTCGTTGGGGTGGCCCGGGGTGGAGATGTACAGCTGAGTATCATCAGCGTACTGATGGAACTCCACCCCAAAGCCACGGATGATCTCACCCAGCGGCTTTACATAAATGTTGAATAGCAGGGGCGAGAGCACCGACCCCTGAGGCACCCCACAAAGCAGGGGCCTTGGGGACGATCTCTGCCCCCCCGTCAACATAAATTGCGAGCGGTCGGAGAGGAAGGAGGAGAACCACCGTAATACGGTGCCTCCAACCCCCAACCCCCCCAACCGCTGCAATAAGATACTGTGGTCGACAGTATCAAAAGCCGCTGAGAGATCTAACAAGACCAGGACAGAGGAACAACCTCTGTCCCGAGCCCTCCAGAGATCATCAACCAACGCGACCAACGCCATCTCCGTGCTATGCCCGGGCCTGAAGCCCGATTGGAGGGGGTCAAGATAACTCGCTTCATCCAGGAACCGGGGAAGCTGACGAGCCACCACACTCTCTACAACCTTCGCAACAAAGCGAAGGTTGGAGACAGGACGGTAATTTGATAACAATGCTGGGTCCAGGGACGGTTTCTTGAGGAGGGGCCGCACCACCGCCTCCTTCAAGGCGGCAGGTAAAAGCCCCTCTCTCAAGGAAGCGTTTATAATACCCTGGAACCAGCCTCGTGTCACCTCCCGAGTGGCCAAGACCAACCAGGAGGGGCACGGGTCCAACAAACAGGTGGTGGCATTCAGTCCCCCCAGCACCCTGTCCACGTCTTCAACAGTAACAGGGTCGAACTCAACCCAACTGGCCTCACCGATATCCACCCCCCCCCCGCCCGGAGATGCCCAGTCGGGGTCCAGCTCGTCCCGAATCTGAGCGATTTTATCCTGCAGAAACCTAGAAAACTCCTCAGCCCGTCCCTGTAAGGGATCCTCCCGCGCTTCCATCTCTAAAAGGGAGCGGGTCACCCTAAACAGGGCGGCTGGGCGGTTTTCCGCAGACGCAATAAGGGTGGAGAGGTAAGACCTCCTCGCCACCTTCATCGCCACTAAATACGTCTTAATATAAGATCGTAGAAGTGTTCGGTCAGACTCAGAGCGGCTAGCCCTCCAACTACTCTCTAGGCGTCTTTTCCAGCGCTTCATCTTGTAGTAGGGAGCTCTTGTAAGAGTAGTGGATGATAGCTCCATATAGGTAGTCCTCGACTTATGACCACAATTGAGCCCCAAAGTTATGTCACTAAGTGAGAAATTTGTTAAGAGCCATCTTTTTCAATGCTGTAATGTTGTGGTCCACCAGCAACCTGTGCAGATGGCAGAAGAGTTGGACAGTGGGGAGGAACATGGGCCAATCCAAGAGTCTGGGGAGGACTTTGATGAGGGTCCTATGTCCAATACAGAGATGGGGCCAGGGCCATCTGGAAGTTATGTGCTGACTCTGGAGCCTCCAGAATATGAGGAAGAGGAACAAGGGGATCCTGTTCCCAGTGCGTGCATGCACAGAGCTGCCAGAAGGCAAGGACAGTTAAGACAAAAGGGGCGACTCGAGAGTAAGGCTTGGAGATGATTGGTCCCTCCCATAAGACCTAAAGGAGGAGCAAAGGGACAGGAGCCTTTGCAGGAAGCAACTTTATTCGTACTGGTTGGCTTGAAACCTGAAGCTCTGTGTTGAATTTGTGTTCCATTTGGCCTCATATAACTAATTGGAAATGTAGTTGTTGGCAGCATTTCAAGGGAGATAAAGGTGGGTGCTTATCAGACTTATCCTGAAGGACTTTGCCAGACTTCCATGGGACTGTTTACAAAATATTGGAGACTCATTATGGGCTGTGAATGACTACAATTCACAGCTGTTGAAACAAATAAAAAAAAGTATTGGGACTAACGTGTGTTTGTTAGTGTCTCAATAAGCCTTGACCAGAACACATTGTAACTTCAAACAGCCACTAAATGAACTGTTGTAAGTCGAGGAACACCAGTACTTACTCCTAGGAGCTCTAAAGAATCTTTTGGAGACTGTGTCTGAAGCCTTAGAAATGAGGCAACTACAAAATTAAGAGTCCTAACAAACCTTACACTCCGGCTGTCGAAACCGAAAATAGCAAGCTATAAATTAGCAGCCTGAAAGGTTTATAACAAATAAACTCTGGATGTGGGTTGAACAATATGTAAAGACATTCATTGGCAAAAGGTGTTGCATTTCATCTCTCTGCTAATTACAAGCTTGGGAAAGTGCTTTGATGGATGTTAATTGCATATTTTGTTTCATTCAGAGGGTTTTAGAAATGGGCTTCGCCATTCATTCGGATGTTAAAGTTGCAGCTGGCAAGAAATGCAGAAATACCTCCCTATATGACCTGCAGTTTAACACACCTGTTTCAAAACTCTCCTTTTAAAAAAATCCCACCTTCTGTTCCCTGGAGTTTCTTTCTTTCTTTCTTTCTTTCTTTCTTTCTTTCTTTCTTTCTTTCTTTCTTTCTTTCTTTCTTTCTTTCTTTCTTTCTTTCTTCCTTCCTTCCTTCCTTCCTTCCTTCCTTCCTTCCTTCTTTCTTTCTTTCTTTCTTTCTTTCTTTCTTTCTTTCTTTCTTTCTTTCTTTCTTTCTTTCTTTCTTTCTTTCTTTCTTTCTTTCTTTTTTTCTTTCTTTCTTTCTTTCTTTCTTTCCCTTCCTCCAAAATCCATTAGCAACACGCTGGCTTACTTTTAATTCTCAGTTTCCTTTATTCACCTAAGATCCCCTGGCAGAAAACAGAGAAAGGGTTTTTTCAGAAGAACAGCCTAAAGAATAGGGGTATTCCTGGAGGATGGGAAGGAGGTCAAAAAAAGAAAAAAAGCAAAGCTAGTGGTTGGGATTACACAATCACAACCACCATTCTGATGTGTTTTCTTATCACCCTGAACTACACAATCGCAACCACTGTTTTATCGCCCTCGCCTCATAGACATCTGGATGGGAGGAACTCAACTCTTGGTCTAACTTTCCAAAACAAACTTCACCACAAAAACTTTGCTTGTCAGAAGATCACAAAAGGGAATCACATCACCCAGGGGACAATGCCACCATCATAAATATGAACCAGTTGCCAAAGTGTCTGAATTTTGATTGCGTCATAAATGTGAAAAAGGGTCACAAATCCCCTTTGTTTTCGTGCTGTTGTGACTTTGGTCACTCAACGAACTGTTGTAAGTTAAGGACTACTTGGAAAAGCAAAGTGATTTGCTTTTTTAAAATGTGGGTCCCCCATTAACTCACTCACTTCTCTCGCGCGCGCACGCACGCACGCATGCACACACACACAAACACACACACTTTTTAATTTTATTTATTTGATTTGATTTGTCAATCGCTTACAAGATACAGGTATAAGAATAAACATAGTTTTGAATACATGAGATAGATACTTATAATAAAAAGAAACAATAGGACAGGGACGGAAGGCACATTGGTGCGCTTATGCACGCCCCCTACAGACCTCTTAGGAAAGGGGTGAGGTCAATAGTAGACAGTGTAAGGTTAAAGTTTTTGGGGTTTGGGGAAGAAATCACAGAGTCAGGTAGAGTATTCCAGACATTGACCACTCTGTGTCTGAAGTCGTATTTCTTGCAATCAAGTTTGGTGCGATTAACCTTGAATTTGTATCTATTGTGTGCTCTTGTGTTGTTGTGATTGAAGCTGAAGTATTCATTGACAAGTAGGACATTGCAATGTATGATTTTATATACTATACTTAGATCGGATTGGAGGCGGCATAGTTCTAGGTTTTCTAGGTCTAGAGTAGCAAGACTGGTGGCATAAGGTATTCTGCAATAAGTAGAGGAATGGAGAACTCTTGTGAAATATTTCTGGACTTTTAAAATTGTGTTAATATCAGATACTCATCAGACTGATGAGCTGTATTCAGTATAGGTCTAGCAAATGTTTTGTATGCTCTAGTTATTAGTGTGATATTACCAGAGAAGAAGCTACGTAGGATTAGATTAACAACTCTTAATGCCTTTTTGGCTATGTAGTTACAGTGGGCTCTAGCACTTAGATCATTAGAGATGAGTACTCCAAGGTCCTTGACAGAGTTTGAATCCTTTTTGTGGTGGACTTTGTTACAGGAAGTTAGACCAAGGATTGAGAATAGAATAGAGTAGAATTTTTTTATTGGCCAAGTGTGATTGGACACACAAGGAATTTGTCTTGGTGCAAATGCTCTCAATACATAAAAGGAAAGATACATTCGTCAAGAATCATCAAGTACAACACTTAGTGATAGTCATAGGGTACAATAGCGTAGAGTAGAGTAGAGTAGAGTAGAGTAGAGTAGAGTAGAGTAGAGTAGAGTAGAATAGAATAGAATAGAATTTTTTATTGGCCAAGTGTGATTGGACACACAAGGAATTTGTCTTGGTGCAAATCCTCTCAGTATACATAAAAGAAAAGATACATTCGTCAAGAGTCAAGAATCATCAGGTATAACACTTAATGATAATCATAGGGTACAATGAGTTCGTCGTTCCTCCCATCCAGGCATCTATGAGGAGAGGGCAATAAAACAATGGTTGTGATTGTGTAGTCCAGGGTGATAAAAAAACACATCAAAAGTGGTGGTTGTCATTGTGTAATACCAACCACTAGCTTTGTTTTTTTCCCATCCTTGTTTTTTTCTTCTGAAAAAAACCCTTTTTCACGTTTCTCTGTTTTTGACCAGGGGATCTGAGGAGAATAAAGGAAACTGGGAATTAAAAATAAGCCAGTGTGTTGCGAATAGATTTGGAGGAAGAGCTAGAAAATAAAAAGGAAAGAAAAACAGGGAACAGAAGGTGGGATTTAAAAAAAAAGACATTTGAAACAGTTGTCTTAAACAGCAGGTTATAGAGGGGGTATGTCTGCATTTCTCGCCAGCTGAAAAACGATCCTAAGTCACTTTTTTTCAGCGACGTTGTAACTTTGAACGGTCACTAAATGAACTATTGTAAGTTGAGGATTATCTAATGATAATCTTCATTAGATAAAAGGGTCCTTAACCTAGTTATCAAGTGGAATATGGTTCATCCCTCTTCCTTGAATTCTAAACCTTCCTGGAGAAAAAGAAGTTGAAATGGAGGGAATCAGTGGTGGGATTTTTTTTTTTTTTTACTACCGGTTCTGTGGGCGTGGCTTGGTGGGCGTGGCTTGGTGGGCGTGGCTCGGTGGGCATGGCAGGCGAAGGATACTGCAAAGTCCCCATTCCCTCCCTACTTCTGGGGGAAGGTTACTGCAAAATCCCATCCCCTCTCCATCCCACTAACCTGCTTTCCAGCTCCTTTCTCCTGTGCAGGGCAACCAAAGAAGATCCAGCCAATCAGCTGGGACTCAGGAGGCAGAGAATAGATGGGGGCGGAGCCAGTCAGAGGCGGGATTTGCCAGTTCTCCAAACTACTCAAACTTTCCACTTCAGAACTGGTTAAAACCTGCTGAATACCACCTCTGGAGGGAATAAAATTAACATCAAAGTAAATATTCAGGCATGGAGGGGAAAACAAAAAAACGGTCCAGGCAGAGTTTTGAAGGCAGAGGATTCAGATCAAGGTGGTGTGAAGATTAATTAGCTATCAGTCAGGTAACTTTGCTGAGTATTCATATAACCGTTTACCTTAATGAATTCATGATGCATGATGAATTTAGATTTCAATTACTGTGAATGGCAGATCAATTTGCATAACGTTATGCTCGTGGTTGAACCTCTGCCAGCCTTTAGAGTGGAATCTGAAAGCAAATTTTCTTTTTTTTAAAAAAAAAAACAACAGTTTTCCATTTTCCCTCACACTTTTTAAAAATTTCCAGCTCAAAACGTTTACCTCCCAGAAACAAAAGGTCTATGAGTATTTTATTCAAAAGCTCTTGAGGAAGGCTGGTGAATCATTTACAGTAGTTTAATCGTATGATCTGAAATAGCTTTTCCAGAGAGAAGTGATGGTTGATTTGACCTTACCATGCACTTCCTAGGTCTACACAAGATACCTTGTATAAGATATATAGCTATAGTTAATATATATATCTATATATGGAAAAAAAATTGTGCCTCTGCCTACCAGCATCCATCAGTATTCATTTGGCTAGTGTCCTATGAGTATATGAGAGAATTGAGGGCTGTTTGGAAACTGAAACAGTATTTGCTGTGTGAGCAAGGAGACAGCAAGGAGCCTGGGCGTGGCTTAGCTCAACTGTTATGTCCTAAAGCTGCTTGGAGCTGTGAAATTAAAACTGAAACTCCTCTCCTCTGCTTGTGTTTTGCATTTGGAAGAGATTTCTTTTTTTTAGGTGGGGAAGGGGAGTAGAACTCCTTAGCATCAGAACGTATTAATAATAATAATATATGAAATACTAATACTCTGATGATCATTTTGAAAAATCCTTTTTTAGTGAGACCCTAGAAGCCAAGAGGAATATAGGTGCCAAATTTCAAGTTTGTAGGCTTTACGGTTCTGGAGATTTTGTGATGATGCATGAGTGGTATTTCACTTTTATATAGAGAGATTTAATATCTAATATATAGATATTAAGTTTTCCACATCTTTGTGTGTTTTAGGAAATAAATCTTTCTTTTCTTCCAACAGCAATGCAAATATTTCATGTTAATAACTATGTATATCTGATCTGAGAGTTCTTCTTTCTCCCAAAATCTACTGAATGCCTGGTGATTAAATGCTTTCATTTACTACATGCATTTATTCCATATAAAATCTTGTGACATGTAAATTTTTCCTTGCCCATAGAAGACAGATCAGAAATAATACATTTTAAGAACAATAAAAAACTTTGGGAATATCTCTTATCCAGAGCAACCTTCAAAATAGTTCTACAGTTATGTTTCTGAAGGGGGTTGGACTAAAAGATCTTACAGTTCCCTTCCAGCCCTAGGAGTCCAAGTCAAGGAAGTTATGAAAAGCACGGAGTGGTTTATGCATGGAATGCAGTCAATATACCTTATTCCCAATTAGTATAGTGGGGTTGATTTTCAAACATGTGTTTTTAACCCAAGACTGCATATATTTTGTGAATTAATGTATTTGCCTTAGATTTATACCATTTCATAATACAGTACTTTGCAGTCCTCTCTAAACAGTTTACAGAGTCAGCATATTGCCTCCAACAATCTAGGTCCTCATTTTTACCGACCGTGGAAGGATGGAAGGCTGAGTCAACTTTGAGCTGGTCAGGATCGAACTCCTGGCAGTGGGCAGAATCCCCTGAAATACTGCATTCTAACCACTGCACCACCACGGCCCAATAGCAGCACCTAGTTGAGTATGATTGGTCTTGAAACATGCTAAACAGTATCATACAAGTCTCGGTAACACAGTGGTTAGAATACAGTACTGCAAGCTACTCCTACTGCAATTTGGCAGTTCGAATCTCACCAGGTTCAAGGTTGACTCAGCCTTCCATCCTTCCCAGGTGGGTAAAATGAGGACCCAGATTGTTGGGGGCAAGATGCAACTCTGTAAACTGCTTTGAGAGGGCTGTAAAACACTATAAAGCGATATATAAGTCTAAGTGCTATTGCTATATTTGGTAGATAGAAGATGGGGCTGTTGACTATTGGAAGATAAGCAACTCTCCTTTCCCTCTCCCTTCAGCAATAAACAGGCATCCGTACTTCAGCATTGTTGATGTTGGGAAACTCAGCCAGACAAGGAAGAGGGATCAAATATAGAACTAGTCTTGAATCCTTGCTCAATCTCAAGAGGCCTAACACGCATTCTCAAGTTTCACGCAACTGTTTGTTCCCAAAAGAAAGCAAGCAGATGGGAGATTCTTGTAATATAGACCAAATACAATAAAGTAGATGGGAGATTCTTGCAATATAGACATAATACAATAAAGTAGTTGACTTGAAACTTTTTGAATGAATGAATGAATTCTTTATTGGCCAAGTGTGATTGGACACACAAGGAATTTGTCTTGGTGCAAATGCTCTTGGTGTACATAAAAGAAAAGATACATTCGTCAAGAGTCAAGAATCATAAGGTACAACAATAATAGCCATAGGATACAATAAGCAATCCAATCATAGTAGGAAACAGTCAATAAAAATTGTTAGTATACAAGCAACAAGGTTGTAGTCATACAGTCACAAGTGGGAGGAGATGGTTGAAAGGAAGGATGGGAGGATTAATAGTAATAATAGTAGTGTAGACTTAGTAAATAGTTGGACAGTGTTGAGGGAATTATTTGTTTAGCAGAGTGATGGCGTTGGGAAAAAAAACTCTCTTGTGTGTAGTTGTTCTGGTGTGCAGTGCTCTATAGCATCATTTTGAGGGAAGGAGTTGAAACAGTTTATGTCCAGGATGTGAGGGATCTGTAAATATTTTCACAGCCCTCTTTTTGTCTCGTGCAGGATACAGGTCCTCCATGGAAGGCAGGTTGGTAGTAACTGTTTTTTTTCATGAATGGATCCAATTGTTTGTACCTGATGGTTGCCAAGAAACTCCATGATATTTTTATCTATCCACGAAGCCACCAAGGAAGCTTCACTTTTCAAAGGCATGTACAAGCATAAAACCTTAGTAAGACCACACCTGGAATTATGCATCTAGTTTTGGTTACCACATTATACAAAATATGTTGAGACTCTGGAAAGAATGCAGAGAAGAACAACAAATATGATTAAAGGCCTGGAGTCTAAAACATATGAAGAATGGTTGCAGGAACTGGGCATGTTTAGTTTGATGTGAAGAAGGACTAGGGGCAGGGGTGGGTTTCTGTCCACCTCTGTAGAACCGGTAGCTCTGAAGAGCAGCAGACATAGAACCGGTTCTATGTCTGCTGATGTTTTTGCCCACATGCCCACCTGACTTTTATTTCCTGATATTTTCAACTTCAGCTGCCGTGCGAGGTACAGCTGCAATCAAAAAAGCAGGAAAAGAGGGGCTGTTTCAAAGGCTGCTTCTCTGCACGCAGCATGCTGATGATGATTTACAGGCGATGATTTACAGGCGACCGCTTGCAGCGTGCAGGAAACCACATCATAAATCACCGAACCTTGTAAATCCCAAACTGGTAGTTAACCCTGTCATATCCCACTCATGACCAGGGGTGACATGATAGCAGTCTTCCAATATTTGAGGGGTTGGTACAAAGAATCTATTCTTTCTCAATCTACTCTTCAAAATACCAGAAGAGAAGAGAAGGAACAATGAAAACTAAGGAGAGAAGCAACCTAGAAATAAAGAGAAATTTCCTGACAGTGAGAACAATTAACCAGTGGAACAGAAGTTGCCTTCAGAAATTGTAGGTACTCCAACGCTGGAGGTTTTCAAGAACAGATTGGACAATCATTTGCTTGAATAGGCCCCTTCCAACTCTGTTATTCTGTTCATTTTTCTAAGCATTTGCCTTTTAGTTTGTTCTCTGCAGGGTCTTCATAAACAGCACACTTGGGTAGAAAACACAATGCAGAGATCTTTGGGAAAAAACAAAACAAAAGAGATTCGGACAGTTTGGGACCATGCCTTCCAGCCCATTCAACCCGTAGTTGCTTCTAGCAGGCAGAGGATTTTTCAGTACCAAGGACATGTAACTAAACTCTTCGAAGAGACTTCTGGCTTGTTTGTTCCTATTTGCAAGTCTATCACTCACTCAGCGTCCGAGCCGGGTTCCGTTACGACAAGGCAGTCTGTTTGCAATAAAAGCATCGGGGAGAAAGCCAAGAAACTCTCCTCTCTCCATCTGTCCCTGTTCTAGCGCTTCAAATTGCCTACTTTAGTCTGGAGATTCGAGAGGGGGGGATTGAAACAAACCTGTCTTTGAGCTAGAGAGACGTAGCAGAAGGGTGGACCCCCACCTTCCCTTCTGTCACATCCGATTGGCAATCAATCTCCCTTTTATTCCTTCGCCTTTGCACAGATTCCCTCCTTCCTCACTTGCGAAATTAGCTTTTCTTCCGTGATTTCAGCTTCGATGATCAACCGGTTGTTAAAAAAAAATAAAATAAAGGTACACCTTCCCCCATCATTTCTTGCAGGAGTTACCCACTCTAAGAAGGTCTACCTTGAAATGGTTCGATCCCACCCACCCACCCTCTTCCCTGTTTAAAAACCCAGAGAGAATTTGTGATTAAATTTTTTCTTCTGATATTCTTTTTATTTTTTCCTTCCTTCCTCCGAAAAGAAAGAGCATACAGTTGTTTCATGCAGTTGTTAATTCATTGGGGAATTAATGGCTCTTTTATGCATGCTTCGTGGATCAAAGGAGAATAAACTGGGCCTCTTCTGATTTATGGCAATGCTCTTTAATGACATGCACTAGTTGCATCGAGGTAGAAAGCAAAAAGAAAAAAAAAAGGCAGATATATATTACCCATACTTTGCTATGAAACTATGTGGTTGGGATTAGTTTTTGGGGAGGAAAATAAGGGGGAAAAAATTCTGCCTCTGCCTACCAGCATCTATCAATATCCATCTGGCTAGCATCCTGTCAGTATGTGAGAGAGTTGAGGGCTCTTTGGAAACTGAAACAGTATTTGCTGTGTGAGCAAAAAGGAGACAGCAAGGAGACTGGGTGTGTCTTAGCTCAACTGTTCTGTACTGAAATGCTTGGTGCTGCTGTGAAACTAAAACTGCAACTCCTCTCCTCTGCTTGTGTTTTGCATTTGGAAGAGATTTCTTTTTTTCAGGTGGGGAGAGGGAGTAGAACTCCTTAGCATCAGAGCATGTTAATAATAATAATATAGGAAGTGCTAATGCTCTGATGGTCATTTCAAAAAATCCTTTCTTAGTGAGCATCTGGAAACCAAGAGGAACATAGATGCTAAATTTCAAGTTTGTAGGTTTTATGGTTCTGGAGATTTTGTGATGATGCGTGAGTGGTATTTTGCTTTTATATATATGGATATACATATTTGCTCATGCATTGTTTTGTATGGCAGATGGGAAAAACCAGCAAAGGCCATCTTGGGCCCCTGATGAGAGGTTGATGTGATGGCATGTCAGCCCTACAAGTCGTCGGTTATAAAAAATTAACCAGATCCATAATTACACTTAGTCAGCAGTGAGTAACATTAAACTCTGGAATGAAAAGGGTTGAGTTGCAGCCTGTCAGGAATCTCTCGAATAATCCATACTTGGAAGGCCTTGAAACTGGGAAGGTGAACCTTTAAAACAAGATAAACTTGAGGTTGGCCTGATGGCAAATACAGATGCTTGTAAAATAGACTTTAATCCTAGCTCAGGATGATTTTTAGTGTTCTCTTTCTGGAGAAAAAAAAATCTTGTAAGGATTAGTTAATAGAAAAACACCACGAACAAAATAGCAGTTGCATTTAGACTTATATACCGCTTTATAGTGCTTTACAGCCCTCTCTAACCGGTTTACAGAGTCAGCCTATTGCCCCCAAGAATCTGGGTCCTCATTTTATTGACTTTGGAAGGATGGAAGGATGAGTCAACCTTCAGCTGGTGAGAATCGAATGCTGGCAGTCAGCAGAATTAGCCTGCAATACTGTATTCTGACCACTGCATACCATGAAGGAAGGAAGGAAGGAGGTAGGGAAGGAAGGAAGGAAGGACAATAGCTACAGCTGGTCAGGATCAAACTCCTGGCAGTGGGAATGTTTTTTTATAACAATAGCACTTAGACTTATATATCACTTCACAGTGCTTTACAGTCCCTCTCTAAGCAGTTTGCAGAGTCGGCCTATTGATCCCAAAAATCTGAGTCCTCATTTTACTGATCTTGGAAGGATGGAACACTGAATCAACCTTGAGCTGATCAGAATCGAACTCCTGGCAGTGGGGATATTTTTTATAGCAATAGAACTTAGACTTATATACAGGGGTGGGATTCTACCAGTTTGGACCAGTTCTATAGAATTGGTGGTTATGATTCTGTGCAGTTCGGAGAACCGGCAAATCACACCACTGGCTGGCCCTTCCCCTCCCCTCCCCACCTACCCCTCCCCACCCAGGAGGCTTCCCTGAGGCCCAGTCAGGGGTGGTATTCAGGGGGTTGGGAGAGCAGAAGTGATCTGAGAGCAGAGCTGAACCTTTCTTAGGATTGAAGCTTCTATTTTTCAGTGCAGACTCAGGCAGCAGATTGCAGAAAGGTAGATCTGGGAGTGAAGCTGTGATTCTGCAAGCAGCTCAATCTGCCTGCCTGCTTTGCCTGATTTTGGATAAAAGTTGCTCTTTTTTTAAAATAAAAAAATTCAATCTTTACATATATATATTTACAATATTTACATACAAGCCACACCCAGGCAGTCACATGACCACTAAGCCACACCCACAAATTAGGCCATGCCTACAGAACCAGTTGTTAAGAAATTTGAATCCCACCCCTGCTTATATACCTCTTCGTACTGCTTTACAGCCTTCTCTAAGCAGTTTCAGAGTCAGTGTATTGTCCCCCAACAATCTGGGTCCTCATCTTACCTACCTCAGAAGGATGGAAGGCTGAGTCAACCTTGAGCCAGTGAGCATCGAACTGCTGGCTGTGGGCAGAGGTATCCTGCAATAGTGCATTCTAATCGTTCCACTACCACGGCTCTCCAAAAAAAATGCCATACTTTAAATATTTTCTACTGGCAGGCATTGCTTAAGTGCTGTAGGCCAGAGGTCGCCAACCTTTTGGACCTCAGGGACCACCAAACTCATAATTTTAAATCCCATGAACCAGAGACTCTGAGAACCTCCCTGCAGGAAAATTCCCCACCCTGTTTCCCTACCGATCCATTGTTCTTTATTTGGGATCATAGGATACCATCTCCAGCTCTGTTCTCAGGGGGGGAGAGAGAGAGAGACTTTTGGTGTCATGCAAGGAAAGCAGCAGAAGCAGCAGAAGCCTTTCTTTCCCTCCGCCAAACTCTGCCAGAAATGAGTCTTCGTGAGACTTGTTGTGCTGACTCTTGAAGCAGGAGGCCTTGCAGGGTCTTAAAGACTCATTTCTGGTGGAGTTTGGGGAAGAGAAAGAAAGACTTCTGCTGCTTTCCTTGTGTGCATCCAAAAGCAGAAGAAGAAAGAAGCGGAAAGAAGCAGCCTGGTGGCCAGGCGAGGCTCATGTGGCGCATGGAGAAAGTTCCTCCCCTCTGCCCTTCCCCCCTCCCCTCATTACCTCTTGTTGTTCACAATGCAAGCGACGCAAGCCTTGTGTTCCCATGTGGGCCATGTGGGTGGCGCAGCCTTGTGTTCCCGCGCAGCCTGGATTAATTGCTTTGGGGGTGACATTTCTCTGTGGACCACCAAAATTTTCTCATGGACATTGACGACACGGCTGTAGGCCATTCAGAAATACAATTGTCTCCAATAGGATATTGTTACTCAGTATTGAATTGTGGGGTCCTTAGTGCTCTCTGAACTTGGTGGTTTTCTTGCGGATGTTTCGTTGTCGAACTAGGTAACATCATCAGTGCCTTGACCAATGCCATCACTAGTACTGATGATGTGACGGTTTGGTAATGAAATGTGTCTAAGGAAACAATGAAGCTCAGAGAGCACCAAGGACCCCATATAATTATCTCTACATTCCAATAAATTCTATTACTATTTCATTTTTCCCTCCATGCATTTGAAAAGACAAAGGGGGTGAAATAGCAACTTGTCTTGGGCTGTAAAGATTGAATTAATTGGCAATTTCTTCAAAGCGCTGGAAAACGGTGGATGGCACAGATGTACCTCCTCAACGTTGGCTCTTTCTGAATTCCTGAGTGTCATTTCTCCCAAGCAGAAATGTCTAGATTCATCTGGCAATGTCAAAAATCAATAGCAATTCAAGATGGAAAATACACTTTATGCGGGATGTGATTTCAGTCTTCCAGCCCTTATGGATATTTATAAGGTAGCGAGTCCTACTGCATTTAATGAGGCTTCTTCCTACAATAATATTTCCCAGATCTTCAGCTTGTGGCACAATTTATTTATTTTATGTTACTTACAGATAACAGATTATCAGAATTGGAAGGGACCTTGTAGGTCATCTAGCCCAAGCATTTTTGACAGATGGCAGTTCAGCCTCTTCTTTGAAAGCTTCCAGCGATGAAGCTCCTACAACTTCTGAAGGCAGGTTGATAGTTCTCACTGTCAGAAAATTTCTCCTTATTTCCAGGTTGAATCTCTCCTTGTTCAGTTTCCATCCATTATTCCTTGTCTGGCCTACAGGTGCTTTAGAAAACAGCTTGACCCCCTCTTCTTTGGGGCAGCCCCTCAAATATTGGAAGACTGCTATCATGTCTCCCCTGGTCCTTCTCTTCCCTAGACTAGCCATGCCCAGTTCCTGCAACTGTTCATCGTATGTTTTAGTCTCCAGTCCCCTCATCATCCTGGTTGCTCTTCTCTGCACCCTTTCTAGAGTCTCAACATATTTTTATAGAGTGGTGACCAAAACTGGATGCAGGACTCTAGGTGTGATCTTACTAAGGCTTTAGAGAGTGGTATTAGTACCTCCCTTGATCTCTATTGTATCCCTCTGTTAATGTAATTTAGGATTGCATTGGCTTTTTTGGCTGCTGCTGCACACAGCTGGCTTCTCTTTAGCTGGTTGTCCACTAAGACTCCAAGATCCTTGTCCCAGTTATTTACAGCCTCCCTATGTACTAAAAGCAGAAAGTTCCAATAAGTTCTTTTAAAATAAAGATTTTTGGGCTGGTCTTCTACTCATATAGCTTTATTTATGTGATGTGATTTATTCAAAGACAAAGATCATCTTATAATGTAAGTGACCCTCAAATTCCAAATAAGTCCTCTTTTCTTAGATGTCCTCAACTCAGTTTTTGGTGTTTTGGAATGTCTACTGCCACAAGAGAAATAATCTCCATAGTGATGGCTGCTGAAAAGCCATTCCCTATTTCTGTTTTTCTTTTCAAACATTTGATGTAGCAATTCTGCCAGAAAAGGATGGAAGCACACATGGTTTCCCCTGGCGATGCTGAATAAACCGAGGGAAGTGTTTCCTAGAATACTTTTTGTAGGGATCGTCCAACTGGAGTGTAAAATAATAATAACACCATCAAACAACATATGCCTACCCCAGGCCTTTAGGAAGGAAAGAATAGGCAGAGAAAAATGCCAAATCTAGTCTAAATTCTCGCTGACTGGGCGATCAACAACAACAATAATAATAGAAGAGAAAGAACTGGAGGGAAAAAACCCCCAAAATATAAAGGTTTGCGAATCGAAGTGAAATGACAAAGATGTCATTTTAAAGGCAAAGATGGCACTAGTAGTAATAGGTGCCTTGGATGCGATCCCAAAACAACTGGAACACCACTTGAATCCGATCGGCATTGACAAAATCCCCCTCAATTGCAAAAGGCAGCTTTAGTTGGAATAGCTTACATCCTGCAACGAGACCTTTTAATGCCATCAATTCGATTCTCACTGGCTCGAGGTTGACTCGGCCTTCCGTCCTTTTCAAGGTCGGTAAAAATGTGGATCCAGATTGTTGGGGGGCAAGAGGCTGCCTTTGTAAACTACTTAGAGAGGGCTGTAAAAGCCCTGTGGAGTGGTATATAAGTCTAAGTGCTATTGCTACTGCTATCAAACCACAACACCTGTGTATTCCAGGTCCTGCGGAAGGAACTGGATAGGTGGATAGAAGTGCTAAACCCAGCCTAAACATCTGGCTGGCTGTGCACTCGATCATTTTATATATTGCACCCAATTCCCCACCTCTCTGGGTGGTTTCTCCTCCTTTCTTCTCTGTTCAGAGATAAGACTGAGAGATTTTTCAATAAAGGCAGGGCTGGGTTGCTGGGGATTTGCAGGGGCTCGGGAGAGAGCCCCAATAACCCTCAGAAAGTCAAGCAGCAAGGGAAAGCTCTTAATAGGCTTAATTGAACTTCTGGGCCTTCAGCCAAGAGCATTTCACACCTCGTAACAGTGTGGCAAGCTAGATAAACAATCCACTCAGCACTTGCGAAGGAGAGCCAATAAGAAAATCAGATAATGAAGCCACTCACCTCCGAGGATTAATTCCCAAATAATAAAAATCATGTAACTCACCAGAAACTCCACTAAGACTCTGAGATCCCTCTCACAGTCACTGCTAATAAGCCTGGTTTCACCCAGTCTTTTATTTAAGCATTAAATACATGACATAATAGACAACTTTTTGATATATTATATTTTTTTAGCTAATTAGGACAAAAAAGAGACATCGAGTTGGCCACACCCACCAAGTCACATGACTACCCAGCCATGCCCACCCAGCCACTCATTAGTGCAGAGAGCCCCTTGCTAAAAAAATTGAGGCCTGCCTTTGAATAAATGAGAATATTCATAGCTCAGGGTTGAAATGAGGAGTCCTTGGTGCTCTCTAAGCTTGGTTGTTTTCTTGCAGACGTTTCATGACCCAACTAGGTAAACAGCATCAATGCTAGAAGAGAGTGGAGTTTGCAAAGAGGAGGAGGAGGGGGGTGGAGGGGGAGGAGGAGGAGGAGGATGAGGAGAACTGTGGGCTCCTTGGTGCTCTGAGCTTGTTTGTTTTCTTGCAGATGTTTCATTACCAAACGAGGTAACATCATCAGTGATGAGCAAATATTACCCTTTATCGATGACTTTATAATCCCTAGCTGATTTGAGTATCTTGGAAGTCAGAGTTTAAGTGTCCACCATTTTTCATCTTTCCAAAAATATCATTCCAGTTTCTGTAAACCAAAATACTCTCTCTGAATGCTTTGAGAGGGGAAACACACACTTTTTTTTAGAAAAAGGCTAGACTTTCTTGTAGACATCCCCACTCATTCATCAGTGGAAGAAAACCACCAAGCTCAGAGAGCAACCCTCGGATTTGACGGCATGTTTGCAGGTCTTGAACCAGTGAGATGGAGCAGCAACACGACACACCTCGCTAAAAACAAGCCTTTGTGTAGTTCCTTTGAACGGAAGGACATTGTATCCTTCTGAGCATCCAATGAAGCTTCCCACAGTGTCACATTCTTTGCATAATGCATTATTAACACAGAGCTCCCCCCCCTTTTTTTTTTTCCCCTTTCTTCTTTTTCATTCCGCGTGGAATGAAATCCTCCAAGAGCTACGGAGAGTCATTTCAACGTGCCATCGTTATAATGGAAATAAAAGCGAGGGGCAAACCCAGACTGCCTCTGACAATACATGGAATTAAGTCCTTTGCCTTGTATTAATCACACACTGAGTATCATATTCTGGCGATAACAACTGCAAGAGGGAGCACTTGTGGCTGTTGTGTGTACTGAACAGTGTGGCAGCTGGCCTGGCAGAGATTGAATTACAAATTTCAGTAAACAGCAAACTGATTGCCGAAACTGTGTGACATTAAACCCCCACCCTCTCTCTCTCTCTCCCCCTCCCTCTCCCTCTCTCTCTCTCACCTCCCTCTCTCTCTCCTTATGTCTCTATGCAATTATGCTTTTCTTCTTGAATTCTGTCACATGCACTAAGCCCATGCATGTACATTTTTTTTTCCAAAGCCATAAGAAGAAATGAAGGGTAGGGAGAAAACAAATGAATTCATAATGGGAAATTATAACGTTAAAAGTTCCCGTGGGTGCCTACAATTTTAAGAGAAGCTTTTAGAATCAGGTTAATCATAGACTCCTCCTCCCTCTCTTCCTCCTTAAATCGAAAATAAAGTCATTTTATGGAAGACATCCTTGGCAGAATGTGGCACAGAGGCCACTGTTTATTGACACAAACATCGTTTTTGGAGTCTTTAGCTGAGATACGCTTCTTATAAAGAGCTCAAAGGCAGTACGGGGAATGGTTAAGTCATCCTTAAGACAGATTTTACATCTTTTCTCATCCAGGGCATCTCTGTGGATGACTTTAAGCCAATTTCATTCTCTCAGTCCAACCAAATCCACTTGATTATTGCTCTGAAAATAAAATGGAGGAAGATCTCCATGGAAGGCCAACCCAGCATTTGAAAACAGATAACAGATAATCAGAGTTGGAAGGGACCTTGTAGGTCACCTGGTTCAACCCCACCCCCAAGCGGGAAACCCTACACCATTTCTGACAAATGGCAGTCCAATCTTTTCTTGGAGATCAAAAGTGATGGCGCTCCCACAACTTCCGAGGGCAACTTCTGTTCCGTTGGTTGATGGTTCTCACCGTCAGGAAATTTCTCCTTATTTCCAGGTTAAATATCTCCTTGTTCAGTTTCCATCCATTATTCCTTGTCTGGCCTTTGGGTGCTTTGGAGAATAGCTTGACCCCTTCCTCCTCTCTGGAGCAGCCCCTCAAATATTGGAAGACTGCTATCCTGTCTCCCCTGGTCCTTCTCTTTACTAGACTTATCCCTGCTCGGTTCCTGCAACCGTTCTTCATATCTTTCATTTTCCAGTCCCCTAATCATCTTGGTTGTCCTTGTCCAAACTTTTTCTAGAGTCACAACATTTTTTTTACATCTCTTCTTTGTGGCAAGCCTGAGATATTGGAAGATGTATCATGTCACCCTTATCCTTCTTTTCCTTAAACTAGACATGTCTTCTGTCAATCCATGGTTTGCTGAGATGTCTTTCTTTCTTTCTTTCTTTCTTTCTTTCTTTCTTTCTTTCTTTCTTTCTTTCTTTCTTTCTTTCTTTCTTTCTTTCTTTCTTTCTTTCTTTCTTTCTTTCTTTCTTTCTTTCTTCCTTCCTTCCTTCCTTCCTTCCTTCCTTCCTTTCCTTCCTTTCCTTGCTTTCCTTTCTCTCTCTCTCCCCTTTCTTTCTTTTTCTTTGGAGAATAGCTTGACTCTCTGTGGCAGCCCCTCAAATATTGGAATACTGCTATCCTGTCTCCCCTGGTCCTTTTCTTTACTAGACTAGCCAAGCCCAGTTCCTGCAATCGTTCTTCATAAGTTTGAGTCTCCAGTCCCCTAATCATCCTGGTTGCTCTTCTCTGCACTTTTTCTAGAGTCTCAACATCTTTTTTTATAATGTGGTGACCAAAACTGGATGCAGTACTCTAGGTGGGGTCTTACTAAGGCTTTATAGAGTGGTATTAATACCTCCCTTGATCTCCATTTGACACCTATTCTTTGTTGGGACTATTAATACAGGCAGTCCTTGACTTACGACCAAAACCGAGCCCAAAATTTCTGCTTGCCAAGTGAGATAGTCGTTGAGTGCATTTTGCCTTATTTTACAACCGTTCCTGCCATGGTTTTTCAGTGAATCCCTGCAGCTGTTAAGTTAGTAACACAGTTGTTAAGTGAAGTGGGCTTCCCCATTGACTTTGATCATCAGATGGTCGCAAAAGGGTGCATGGGGCACAGCAGCTATCATAAATATGAGTCAGTGGCCAAGCATCTGAATTTGATCACGTGATCCTGGGGATGCTGCAATAGTCATAAGTGTGAAAAACTGTCTGAAGTCCCTTCTTTTGCAGCGCCACTGTAACTGTTGTAAGACGAGGACTACCCCATAGGCAAATATTTAGGCAGCAAAGTTGCACAAGGGGTGACTCCTGAGGTAATCCATATGTACTGGAAAATGAAGATGATTTGATAAGTGGTTTCGTCCTGATACATATACCGCGTTTCCCCAAAAATAAGACCCTGTCTGATATTTTTTTGGCCACCAAAAAAGGCACCAGGTCTTATTTTGGGGGAATGTCCTCCACTGACTAACCTCACTTGCGTGCATCGCCCCCTGGCCTCCTTTTTGTTGTCAGAGGCCTTCTGGAATTTCTTCTTCTGTTGCTGGCAAGGTTTTCCTGAAGGCCTCTGCAGCCAATAACAGAGCTCTGGATCTATCCAAAGCTTTGTTATCAGCTCTAGAGGCCTTCAGGAAAGCCTTGCCAGCCTTGCTGGCTGCAGAAGAAATGGGCCGGCAGGGCAAGTAACGGGGTATGCGAGGCCTGGCTACAACTGTCCAAAGGTAAGTAGTAAGGTAGCTCCACCCGCCCCCCATCCCCACCCTAGCTTAATTTTTACCCATGTGCTCTGGAGTGGGTGAGATCTTAATTAGAGCTTATTTTTTGGGGTAGGGCTAATATTGGGTGCACGTGTGAAAAATCCAGCTAGGACTTACTTTCAGGGTAGGTCATATTTTCGGGGAAACAGGGTAAATGGTTTGGTGGATTCGTGGTTGTTCAGCCAAGTGTATTCAGATGCTCCTCAAAGTATTGTCTTCTCCTGGAATTCATTTTATCCAGCTAGAGGTAGCCCTGACACATTTATTCAAGTCATAATATCCCTTAGATTGCCTTTTGATAGCAGCTTCATGGGATACTGTCCTCGAAAGTAATTCGAAAGTGACAGAGGTTGCTGAAGAGAGCAACTGGATTCCCATTCTTCTGTTGAGCATACCAGAAGGTCAGAATCAAAATAAATAAATCAGAATCAGAATAGAGTTGGAAGGGATCTTGGAAGTCTTCTAGTCCAGCTTTGTGCTCAAGCAGGAGATCCTATGCCATTTCAGACAAGTGACTGTCCAGTCTTTTCTTCAGTGATGGAGTGCCCACAGTTTCTGAAGGCAAGATGTTCCACTGGTTGATTGTCCTCACAGTTAGGAACTTTCTCTTTTTCTGTTGACTAGACAAACCCAAATTCTGCAATCGTTCTTCACATGTTCTAGTCTCCAGATCTTTAATCATCTTAGTTGCTCTTCTTTGCACTTTTTCCAAAGTCTCAACATCTTTTTTGTAATGTGGTGACCATAACTGGATGCCGTATTCCAGCTGTGGCCTTACTAAGGCTTTACAAAGCAGTATTAATACTTCGTGTGATTTTGATTCTATGCCTTTGTTTATACAACCGAGGATTGTTTTAGCTTTTTGGGCTGCTGCTTCACACTATTGGCTCATGTTTAAGGGATTGTCCACTAAGACTCCAAGATCCCTCTCACAGTTACTGGTTTTGAGCCAGTTTTTACCTAATCTATATATGTACCTTTGGTTTTTGTTTTTTTCTGCCTGGGTGTAAAACTTTGCTTTTCTCCACCTTAAATTTCATTTCATTGGATTGTACGGATCTGTATGGATCCTGTATGGATTATTTCAAGCCATCTACATTCATCCTAGTTGGGCTCCAATTTGAAGCTTGCCTCAAATAGTCCAGCATGTCAAGTATGATTATTGAAAATCAAAGAAAGAGCTTTTTAATTTGAGAGGGAGACTTAATTAATATCTCAGCTGATGTCCTTTACATACTAAGTGGAGGAACCTTTATTTTTCCTCTGTTGTCCATGTGAGAATCTTTCAGCAACGTGATTTCCATAACAACCACAACAATAACAACATTCTGATCAAACAGCTTTGGTTACTAAAATTCTACTGATTTTGGTTCTCTATTTTATCTTTTTGCAAAGTATGGTTTCGTGGGTGGTGATAGGAATGGAAAGCATAGAATATACAAAAATTTAAATATATACATATATCTTTCAGGATACAATAGACTCTACCAAAAAATAAGCAAATGTCTTTCCATGCTTCCTATTACGAGAGAGCTGACCCTGAAATATGCTCATCTGTTAGTATATGATATAAATATTTGGGTTTAGATATGTCACTGTGTCTTGTGAAGTTTGGTGATGTTGGCTGTGTTTAACCTGGAGGGAAAAAAAAGACTTCAGAAGGACATAATGACCATCATCAAGTATATCAAGAACTGTCCTGTAGAAAATGGGGCATCTTTGTTCAGAATTGCTCCAGAAGACAAGATAAGAAGCAATGGCTTTAAATTACAAGGATTGCAGTTGAACATCAGGGGGAAAAAAATAAAAGAATAGTAAGTTCCACCCTAATGGAATCATTGAAGAGGTTTAAATAGAGACTGCATGAGATGCTGTAGTAGCAGATTAAATTGCTGATGGCCAAGGTCCTTTAATCCTTAAATTTTATGATTCTAAATTACAATTGAATTCCTGGTGACTTCATAGATACTTTCCGAAGGTTTCCTTAGCAATGGTAGGAGTGATTTGCCATTCTTTTTTTCCAGGATATTTTTCAATTCCAAGTCTAGTTCCTTCTCCTTTTCTTCCACCCCCTCCTCTTCCTCCTTCTCACCTCTGCAAACCCCCCTCCCTTCTAGCACTAAATATGTTACTTAGTTGGATAATGAAACATCTGCAAGTCAACAACCAAGTTCAGGGAGCATCAAGGAGCCCATAGTCCTCCTCCTCCTCCCCCTCCTCCTCCCCCTCCTCCTCCTCCTCCTCCTCCATCATCTCCATTACGTCACCAATGCTCTGGAATAACTCCCCCGAGAAGCTAAGCTGGCCTGTTTGGTGATCGGCCTTCCAAATGTTGGTGATGATTAAACTGTTTGTTTTAAAAAAAACCTTTGTATACCATCTATAAATTGGATCTGATTTTTATTGTTTATAGCAATAACTGATTTGGATTCTGATAATGGAACTGTATTTTCTGATGTTGTGATTGGGATGAGGCTTACCGGATTCTTATTTTGCTATGGACCTTATACTCCTGCTTTTGTTAGCCAATAAACCGTTGAGTATTAATACTTAATTGGTCCTTGTCTGTCACCATCCTTCCTATCTCTGCATACCTGAGAAATGTGCTTTCTTCGTGTAATTCCCTTGCACCAAAGAGAAGCATAGAGGGGGAAATTGTCATACATAAAGGAGGAGAATGCTATAAAAGCAACTTTCCACCGGCATACTGATTTGTGCCTTAGTTTAATTTAGTGTCAAAACGTTGCTTTGGGTCGTAGTCTCCACTCTCAAATTAC
>CM042851.1:52489792-52564792 GCA_023653725.1 Bungarus multicinctus | reverse complement strand
CGCCCATGGTGACTCAAGGCGGCTTATGCAATGTAAAACCATATTTAAAACCAAAAACAAACAATAAAAACTAGCAAAGAGAATCAAATAAATTAATAAAGTACAATAGAATAATATCTGAAAAAAATAAAAAAAATCACCCCCCCCATCCCCCACCCCAATAACAGCACCCCACACGAGCCATTTGATGGGCTCCATCCCAGTCTGCGTTCCCCAGGCCTGCTGGCAGAACCCGGTCTTCAGTGCCTTCTGGAAGAGTATTAGTGAGGGGGCCATTCTAATCTCTGGGGGGGGATGATGTTCCAGAGAGAGAGGGAGCCACCCTGGAGAAGGCCATTCTTCTGGGTCCCACCAGGTGTATCTTCCTCAGGGGACCCTCAACAATCCCTGCCTCCCCGCTTTAATGGATTGGGTGTTCTGACCCAGGCTTCATCAAACGTAATTAAACACAAACTTGTTTTAAAAGCAAAACCTATTTCATTGCAATGTTGGGAATTACTTTCATTCCCAGCCAGAACTAATTATAAACAGTTCCCCGAGATAAGCAGATGCCTTTCAGTGCTGTGGAATGTTGCCAAAAACAGAAGTATCCAATTATCAGAGAAACCAACCGAAATACCAGAAAAAAACCAACCAGAGCTTCAAGGAGGACTCGGATATCTGTTGAACTACTTTGCTTCCTGCAAAGGTATTATCATCTTGGCCTGGCTTTTATCCCTTATGGGACGGGCCATCACCTCCCAGCCTTACTCCTGAGTCGCCCCTTTTGTTTCAGCTGCTCTCACCTTCTAGCAGCTCTACGCACACACATACTGCGAACAGGCTTCCCTGTGTTCTCTGCCTCGCTGCTGTCAGACTCCAAAGGCTCTGGAGTCAGCACCACACTCCCAGATGGTCCTGGACCCATCCCTGCATTGGACGCAGGACCCTCGTCTGAGTCCTCTTCAGACTCCTGACTGGTTCCCTTTCTTCTCGATTCCACTGCTGTCTGCACCGGTTGCTGGCGAACCACAATATTGGATAGATGTGACCGGCAAGAGAGGTTCCCTCAGATAACATGGTAGTTATGTCTAGTCTATTGAAGGGAAGGATCAGTGGGGGCACAAGAGCAGCCTTCCAAAACTTGAAGGGCTGTCATAGAGAGGAGGATGTCTTTCCCTGAAAACCTTCAGCGATGGAACACTTCAGGAAGTGAGATGTTCCGTTGATTAATCCTTCTGTCAGGGTATTTCTCTTTTGTTCCAGGTTCCTCTGACAAGCTCCCAAAGTATCTGATGGCAGGGAAAGAAGCAGTGGATGGAAGCTTGTCAGAGGAACATCCATCGAAAGAGAAGTTTCCTGGCAGTGGAAATCATTAATCAATAGAACATATTGCCTGTTGGAATTGTGGGTTAAGAAATTAACAGAGTTGGAAGGGACCTTGTAGGTCATCTAATCTGACCCCCTGCCCAAGCATTTCTGACAAATGGCAGTCCAATCGCTTCTTGAAAGCCTCCAGTGATGAAGCTACCACAGTGATGGAAGCTTCACCTCCCAGGGATGGTGCTCCATCGCTGAAGGGTTTCAAGGAAAGACTTGTCTGGGATGGTATAAGGACTCCTGTTTTGGGCAGAGGGTTGGACTAGAAGACCTCCAAGGTCCCTATCAGCCCTATGAACATGAGGTGTTCTGACCTAGGCTTCCCCAAAAGCATGAAGCCGACTCCTCATCCCAATAAAACCCCTTTTATTTATTTTTTCAGTGAATTCCACTCCAGCAAAGTCCCGGCCAACAGTCTTTCAAGAGATTTCACAACTACAGACCTTTACCAGGCTTGGAGAACTGCCATCCTGATATCTTCCAAACGCCACTCTGTAGCAGACAATACTTGGCAAGAATGCAGGAACAGATCTTCACCCAAATGAATTGAATTAATTGTCTCCTGCAAAACCCCACTCCCCTTTCGCTCCTCTTTTATTCCCTATGGGAGGGGCCATTCACTGTCCACCTGTGGCTTTACTCCCGAGTACTCTTAGCTGTTCCCCTTCTGGCAGCTCTGTGCATGGGCACATCAGGAACAGGCTCCAGCTGTTCTTCTTCCTCACTGATCTCTGACTCCGAAGGCAGCTGATAACTGTCCTGGCCCCATCTCTGCCTCCAACGCAGAGCCCTCATCAGAGCCTTCCCCAGATTCCAGGACTGGCCCAAGTTCCTCCCCAACCTCCTCACTGTCCAGGTCTGCCACCAGCTCCGCTAGCCACTGGCGGGCCACAACAATAGGATTCTATGAAGAGCGCTGAGTTCTAGTTTCATAGTGTCATTTCTCAGTCCTTGTTCTCATGCAACATTGTTTATATTAAAAGAGAACCGAACCCTATACTCTGTCTATTTCCCATGTTTTTCCCCATTTCCACCCTTCCTCCAATTAATGCTTCAAACAAGAAAACATTTTTAAGGTGGCCAGTGCACCAGCTGCATGCCTGCTTCATGGGGAAAACATTCTTCACTTTCTGCTGTGAATACAATTTTCCATAAGGGCTGGTTTGACCTTGGTTTGAATTAGCCGAGTGGTAGTGCATGCGTGATGGACAACTAAATGGCTTTTTAACTGAGGTTGATGAGAGCACTGCGAGAGGGGATGGAGCTTGAAGGAATGAAACTTGAGAAGGAGATGAAACTTTGATCTAACAAGCTTGGAAAGAACATGGACTATGGTATATTGAAATGTGAAGTCCCCTTTCTCTCAGATTAACACATATACGCTTGCAGTCATTCTTTACAATAACACTCATTTGTGGAAAGTTACAACAGCATACAGTCTGTTCTACCTACACTACTTCTTAATCCTCTCACGATGTGTATACCACTGACTTAAAACCACTGTCATGCCCCTGTCGGAATCTGACTCAGAGGAGGAAGTCGAACAGCTGACAGGGAATGGGAGTGTGGCTCCATTGGCTGTGGAAGAAACTGGGGAAGGGCAAAGTCCGGCTGGGGGAGAACAAGGGAGAGGGAATTCAGAGGAAGACCCAGGCCCACCCTTCTTCATCCCAGGGCACGCAGGGAAGAACGGAGAAGGGAGCAACGTGGGTTGCATGGCTTATGGGGGAGGAAAGGGCCCTGATTCCCTTCCTTAGCTGCAGCTGAGAACACATTTATAAAAAAAATGGCAAGCTGTGTACAGCAAGCTATTGGGAGCAAACCTGACTTTATCTTGTATCATTGTGACTTATCTGTGTTGCTGGCATCTTCCCAACTGTATGAGTTTTGCCGTGCTTTCAAGTCTGAAATTCCTCTCTTTTCTTGTCAGACTAATTACTTCAGTTTGGTTTGTTTGGAGTTTAAGTTACAGTTTGTGTGTACCTTGTTTTGGACTTAATTCTCTGCAGTTAAAGGCTGTTCCTGGGAGAGTTTTTCTCCAGCCCGAAGGGAACCAGGACATTGGGGGCAAAGTTGGAGATAATAAAGGGACTCTTATTGCTTATTTGACTGTATTATCTTTGTGCCACGCCCTGGGTCATCACAACAACTGAATGAAAAACAGAACAGAATAACAAATTGGAAGGGACCTTGGAGGTCTTCTAGTCTAACCTGCTGTTCAAGCAGGAGACTCTATACCATTCCAGGCAAATGGTTGTCCAGTCCAGTGGTGGGATTAAATTTTTTTACTACTGGTTCTGTGGGCATGGCTTGGTGGGCCATCCCCATTCCCTCCCCACCCCACTAACCTGCTTTCCAGCTCCGTTCTCCTGTGCAGGGCAACCAAAGAAGACCCAGCCGATCAGCTGGGACTCAATGGGAGGCAGAGAAGAAATGGGGGCAGGGCCAGTCAGAGGTGCTATTTGCCAGTTCTCCGAACTACTCAAAATTTCTGCTACCGGTTCTCCAGAACTGGTCAGAACCTGCTGAATGCCATCTCTGGTCCAATTTCTTTTTGAAAACCTGCAGTGATGGAGTGCTCACAACTTTCTGGAGGGAATGATTGTTTTCACTGCCAGGAAATTTTTCTTTAATTCTATCCCCATTCCCATCTCCATCTCCACATTTACCTCATCTCCATCACCACCTCCATGATCACCATCATTTTCTTCATCTCCATCATCTCCACCATCCCCATCTCCATCTCCACCTCCATCCCCATCCCCATCTCTACCTCCATCTCCACCTCCATGATTGCCATCATTAACATCATCTCCATCAACTCCACCATCCCAATCTCCATCTCCATCTCCACCTCCATGCCCATCCCCATCTCTACCTCCATCTCCACCTCCATGATTGCCATCATTAACATCATCTTCATCATCTCCACCATCCCCATCTCCATCTCCACCTCCATGCCCATCCCCATCTCTACCTCCATCTCCACCTCCATGATTGCCATCATTAACATCATCTCCATCAACTCCACCATCCCAAGCTCCATCTCCATCTCCATCCCCAACTCCACCTTCACCTCCATTCCCATCCCCATCTCCAACACCCCTATCGTTTTCATCATCTCCCCCAACTCCGTCATCCCCATCTCCATCCTCATCTCCATCTTCATCCCCATCTCCACCTCCATGATTGCCATCATTTTCTTCATCTCCACCATCCCCATCTCCATCCCCATCTCCATCTCCATCCCCAACTCCACCTCCACCTCCACCTCCATTCCCATCCCCATCTCCAACACCCCTATCGTTTTCATCATCTCCCCCAACTCCATCATCCCCATCTCCATCTCCATGATTGCCATCATTAACATCATCTCCATCAACTCCACCATCCCAAGTTCCATCACCCCTATCATTTTCATCATCTCCCCCAACTCCGTCATCCCCATCTCCATCTCCAACTCCATCTCCATCTCCATCCCCAACTCCACCTTCACCTCCATTCCCATCCCCATCTCCAACACCCCTATCGTTTTCATCATCTCCCCCAACTCCGTCATCCCCATCTCCATCCTCATCTCCATCTTCATCCCCATCTCCACCTCCATGATTGCCATCATTTTCTTCATCTCCACCATCCCCATCTCCATCCCCATCTCCATCCCCAACTCCACCTCCACCCCCACCTCCATTCCCATCCCCATCTCCAACACCCCTATCGTTTTCATCATCTCCCTCAACTCCATCATCCCCATCTCCATCTCCATCCTCATCCCCATCTCCATCCCCAACTCCACCTCCACCTCCACCTCCATTCCCATCCCCATCTCCAACACCCCTATCGTTTTCATCATCTCCCCCAACTCCATCATCCCCATCTCCATCTCCATCCTCATCCCCATCTTCATCCCCATCTCCACCTCCATGTTTGCCATCATTAACATCATCTCCATCAACTCCACCATCCCAAGCTCCATCACCCCTATCGTTTTCATCATCTCCCCCAGCTCCATCATCTCCATCTCCATCTCCATCCCCATCTCCACCTCCATGATTGCCATCATTAACATCATCTCCATCAACTCCACTGTCCCCATCCCCTTCTGCATTTCTTCTTTTTGCCAAAATAATGTCACTTCCCCCCCCCCCCTCCTTCCCTGAGCTCTGATGTGAATCTCTGTTGCAGCCAACCTCCATGAAAATACATTTGACGAGGCCTTCTTTTCCCCTCTTCTCAAGCAACGTTTATGTCATTTGCACTTACCATAAAGAGAGTGGAATTACAAAGTCATGAGAAACCTGATTTGATTTTCTCCGAGAGACCTCAAAAGGCAGAAACCACAGCAAGCCTTGAATGCTGGAAGGCTGCTGCTGATGAGGGAGGATATCAATAATTCATGCTTGCCCTCTGATTAGCAAGGACTTAATTGGACCTCAACAATGCGCTGGCCTCTTTTCCAGATACATGTCAAAACGGGAGCCTGTTAACGAAGGGGCAAAGTTAATTCCTATTAATGGGCACCGATGAACCTCAAGGGAGTCTCTGGGGAAGAGAACAAATAGATTGCATTCTCCTATCATTCAGCCAAATCACCTGGGGGAAAGGACAACTCATTTAGCAAAGATCTCTTGGCTGTAATTGCTTGGTTAGTTCCAAAAGACGCTGGAGTATGGGATCATATCTCAGGAGGCTGAAAATGCTCTCCAAACCGTGGGAAAAAAAAAAAAAGAACCCCTTTCAGGATTTCATTCGTTGGAGTTTTAATTCCACCTGTTTTGTTACTGCCCAATCATTGGGCTGATGGGAATTCAAGCATTTTTTATCTTCCTCAAAGGATCACTATTATTAAGTGTTGCATCTTATGATTCTTGACTCTTGATGAATGTCTCTTTTCTTTTATGTACACTGAGAGCATTTGCACCAAGATAAATTCCCTGTGTGTCCAATCCCACTTGGCCAATAAAGAATTCTATTCTATTCTATTCTATTCTATTCTATTCTATTCCATTCTTTATTCCATTCTTTATTCCAACATTCTGTTCTGTTCTGTTCCACTCCACTCCACTCCACTCCACTCCACTCCACTCCACTCCATTCCATTCCATTCCATTCCATTCCATTCCATTCCATTCTATTCTATTCTATTCTATTCCATTCCATTCCATTCTATTCTTTATTCCAACATTCTATTCTGTTCTGTTCTGTTCTACTCCACTCCACTCCACTCCACTCCACTCCACTCCACTCCACTCCACTCCACTCCACTCCACTCCATTCCATTCCATTCCATTCCATTCCATTCCATTCCATTCCATTCCATTCTATTCTATTCTATTCTATTCTATTCTATTCTATTCTATTCTATTCTATTCTATTCTATTCTATTCTTTATTCCAACATTCTATTCTGTTCTGTTCTGTTCTGTTCTGTTCTACTCTACTCTACTCTATTCTACTCTACTCTACTCTACTCTACTCTACTCTACTCCACTCCACTCCACTCCACTCCATTCTATTCTATTTTTCATTCCAACATTCTATTCTATTCTATTCTATTCTATTCTATTCTATTCTATTCTATTCTATTCTATTCTATTCTATTCTATTCTATTCTATTCCCTATTCTATTCTATTCTATTCTATTCTTCATTCCAATATTCTATTCTATTCTATTATCAGGAAAGAAGGCTGGCAATCATTGGTCCTGTGGGGACATCTGACAGCAAGGGTGGGGGAAACTCACAAGAGTGTGTCATGGAGGGAAAGGAAGGTTATTCAGACACATAATGGCTGCAGCGGAAGAGGTGAGGTCACTCCCATTTCATAGAACTTAGAATGTAGAAATTGATTGGAAGGGACCTTGAACGCCTTCTAGTCCGACCTCATATTCAATCACGAAATCCTATATCATTCTGGACAAATCCTAAAATCCCATTTGCTAGGGATGTTTTTGCTGTTTGGGATTAATCAACCAGAGTGGAAGGGACCCCGGAGGTCTTCTACTCCAACCCTCTTCTCAAGCGGGAGACTTTAAATCATTTCAGACAAGTGGTTGTCCAGTCTCTTCTTAAAAATCTTCAGTGATGGAGCAACCACAACATCTGAAGGAAAGTCATTCCACTGATTAATTGTCCTCCCTGTTAGGAAGTTTCTCCTTCATTCCATGATGCTTCTCTCCTGGATTAGTTTCCAGTCAAAACTATTTTCCAAAGCATCAAAAGGCAGGACAAAAAGCAACAGATGGAAACTAATCCAGGAGAGAAGCAACCTGGAACAAAGGAGAAATTCCATGACAGTGAGAGCAATCAACCAGTGGAATGGCTTGTCTCTAGAAATTGTGGGTGCTCCATTACTGGAGGCTTTCAGAAAGAGACTGGAGATCCACTTGTCTGAAATGGTGTAGGGTCTCCTGCATGAGCAGGGGGTTCAATCAATCAACATAAAGCTGGAAGGGACCTTGGAGGTCTTCTAGTCCAGCCCCCTGCTCGATGAGGAGACCCTATACCATTTCAGACAAATTGTTGTCCAATCTCTTCTTAAAAACCTCCAGTAATGGATCACCTATGACTTTTGAAGGCAAGCTATTCCACTGGTTAATTGTTCTCACTGTTAGGAAGTTTCTCTTTAATTCCATGTTGCTTTTGCTCTTTAATTAGTTTCCATCCATTTTTTTCTTGTCCTGGATAGGAATCTTATTTATGATTTCCAGGTTCCATTCTCACCAGGTTCCACCAGCCCAGGGACAGAGGAATCTGCAATCCTAAATATTTAAAAGAGCGCCTATGGCTTGTTTCTCTGCTTATCTACGTCCTTGTATTTGGGATGCTGCTTCTGTCACTTCCATATATCATCATCAGCTCTGGCCTTCATGTTGGAATTACCGCTATAGATGTCATTTGTGTTAGTGACTCAATGCCATATTTGCCGAGCAAATGGGAATGAATAAAATTAAGGAAAATGAAGTAAGCAAAGGTGGAGCCGTCTTTCACTGATTAAAGGTGAAAGAAAAGAGTGTGAAAATCTGTTTGCTCCTCAGTATTAAAAAAAACCTTAAGATTTTTTGTTAATTGGAGAGAAAAACTCAGGGCAAAGAGGTAGAGGAGAAATTTACACAGCAACCGACTTTTATCTTCCCTGGCTCAGAAAATCACAGGGATGGTGCCTGCAAAAGCCACGAAAGAAAGATTATGACAGCTGTAGACATAATGTTGAAGTGCACCAGCACTGCTCTGACAACAAAAGTGTTTATTGCCAAGACCGCAAATTTTCTGGGTTGTAACACAGGACTGTGAAAATGGGATCATTAGAATGGCTGATAAAAGAAAAATGGTTGGCTTTGAATTGTAGCTCAAGAGAAATTGTCAGGAAGACCTTGTTTGGCCAGAAGAACAAATAAATACTAGCTGCAAAAAAACAAAACAACAACAAGGAGGCTGTTATGTGGAGACTCTAATAGTGGAAGCTGAGACTGAAATGTTTTGGACACATAATGTCAAGGCAGCGCAGTCCTTGGAAAAGACCCTAATCTTGGAGAAATTGAGAGAGAGAGAGAGACGGATGAGGGAAGCAAAGAAGGTGATGTACCTTGTAAGCAACTTACAAGAACTCAGAGGTGCTATTACTGGAAAATGATCCCAGAGCTCTGAAGTTCAAGAAGAGTTGGAAGTGATTGAATAAGAACTGCTTGGAGTAACCTGGAGGAAGGGATTTGGTGTACACATTGAATTGGAAAATATGAAGCAGGCGATAAAGTCTCTTTTGTTTCCTTGGCTTAGAAGAAAAAGAAGGAAGAAGGAAGAAGAGGAAGAGGAGGAGGAAGAAGAGGAGGAAAAAAGAGGAAGAGGAAGGAGAAGGAGGAGGAGGAGGAGGAAGAATATGATGATGATCATGGTGAAGATGTAATCCGTTCAGTCATGTCTGACCACTCTGAGCATTTCACTATCTATTATTCAGGATGTGATACCAGAAAAACAAATGGAGTGCCATTTATTGTAAGCAAGAAAGTTACTAGATCAATGGAAAACGTCTTAACTGTCGATCACTGAATTATGACCATGAGAACTCCCTCAATATCACAGTTATCCAAGTCTGTGCTCCAATGATGGTGCAACAGAACTCGAAAGAGAGGGCTCTTGTGCCATGGTCCAAGAAACTCTGAAAGAGTGCCAAAAAAAGGAGAGACATTCTGGGTGACTTCAATGCAAAAATTGGCAAACAAGCAGAGATATGCATCATTGGTTGTTTTGGACAAGAAGAGAGGAATGATGCAGTAATCGTTGAGTATAATTTTCTAAGAAAAACGATTTAGGATTATGAATATGTGGTTCAAACAACACAAGCACTGCTTATACACTTGGACCTCACTGGACTGCCCCATAATCAGCTTCAACACAGACATGATTGGTTATAATCTTCTTCTAACTCTCCCTTTTTACATCCCTGTAATCTCTTAATTTGGGGCAGAGTCAGGACAACTGGATGGAACTGAGCATTTACTGGCTGGTTTCCCTTTCTGACACCTATGTGAAGTTCACAGCAGATATTTTTTTCTTTGTGTCCCAGGAGAGAAACATCTGTGGCTACCTAGGATTGAACTCTCAACCTTCAGAATGGAAGGTGAGCATCTTCACCTCTGGGCCACTAAACCGCTCGTTGTCATAACCTTCTTTCAACACAATCTATTGAAGTTTCTAGTGTAGGAATTTCATGTCGGTCTTTCAATCAAGTACGCACCAGATAGGACGTGCTTGATTTTCTGTGATCATTTGAGTTCAACTAGATGAGAGAGAGGTTTCCAGGATGGCCCATAGACCTGGGATTTACTGGTTGGCATCCCATCTAGGTTCAGACCAGGCCTGCCCCTCCTAAACTCCCAGGTCCGAATGAGGTTGGCCAAGGGCGAGCATCTGCTGAAGCAGATGCCACACATGATGATCAAAATACAACACTGCTAACATGGAATTCAAATTCCTTTCAGTAATGTCATTTCATTCAAAATGTAAGCTCTAGCTTGCTGTTTGAATGGGCATTATGAACACATTACAGCTGGTTTCATTAACGAATTGACCATTTATCTGAAGCTGCAGCCTGCTAGCAGCTTTGCTCCTTATTATTTATTTATTAATCAAATCTATATCGCTGCCCATCTTATTCGAAGGTGACTCTTCAAGCCAACACGGTCCTAAGCTGTGGATAAAATCAAGATGGTATGAAGCGTGGGTACCACTTTATAAGGCCTTGGTAAGACATTATATGGAATCAGTGGTGGGATTCAAAATTTTTATTACTGGTTCTATGGGTGTGGCTTGGTGGGCATGGCAGGGGAAGGATACTGTAAAATTTCCATTCCCTTCTCACTCCAGGGGAAGGTTACTGCAAAACCCCATTCCCTCCCAACCCCACTAACCTGCTTTCTATTCCATTCTCCCGTGCAGGCCAACCAAAGACCCAGCCAATCAGCTGGGACTCGGGAGACAGAGAATAGATGGGGGCAAGAGCAATCAGAGGTGGGATTTGCCGGTTCTCCAAACTATTCAAAATTTCTGCTAGCGGTTCTCCAGAACTGGTCAGAACCTGATAAATACCACCTCTGTATGGAATACTACATCTAGTTTTGGTCATCACAATGTAAAAAAAAATGTTGAGACTCTGGAAAGAGTGCAGAGAAGACCAACAAAGACGATTAGAGGGCTGGAGGCTAAAACTTATAAAGAACAGTTGCTGGAATTGAGTATGTCTAGTCTAGTGAAGAGAAGGACTAGGGGTGACATGATAGCAGTGGTCCAATATCTCTAAGGGGCTGCCACGAAGAAGATGGGGTCAAGCTATTCTCCAGAGCACCTGAAAGCATGAGAAGAAGCAACAGGTGGAAACTAATCAAGGAGAGAACCAACGTAGAACTAAGGAGAAATTTCCTGATAGCTAGAAGAATAAATCAATGGAACAGTAGGTACTCCATCCCTGCAGGTTTCCAAGAAGCGATTGGACAGCCATTTATCCAGAAAGGTATAGGGCAGTGGTGGGTAACCTTTTTGGGCTCCTGTGCCAAAAATTGCACACTTGCTTGTGCTCACTTGCATTTGGCACGCTCATGTGCCAGCACCCAGAAGGCAATGCATGCCCCCCCACCCCCTGCGCATGCAATCTCTCCCGCCGCCCCCTTACCTGCACTGCACATGCACGTACTTCCCAGCTGATTTTCAGGCCTTTTTGGGCCTACCAGAGGCCCAAGGGAAGCCTCTGCAGCCTTTAGAGGCCGAAAAATGGGCCCGTTTCGTCACTTCCGGTATTTTCGGAAATACAGGAAGTGATGAAACGGGCCTGTTTTTTGGCCTCCAAAGACTGCAGAGGCTTCCCTCGAGCCTCCGGGAGGCCCGAAAAAGGCCCAAAAATCAGCTGGGAGGCACGCACATGCGCAGTGAGGTAAGTTTGCTTGGGGCTCGTGTGCCCACACAAATGGCTTTGCGTGCCACCTGTGGCACACATGCTATAAGTTCGGTATCACGGAGATAGGGCAAGAGTGTCAAACTCAATTTCATTGAGGGCCATTGGTTGACCTTGGGGGCCCGGGCAGACATGGCCAAATGGGTGGGTATGGTCAGCTTGATGCCACTCACTGGATGTGGCCAATTGGGTGGGTGTGGCCAGCCGGGTGGGCATGGCTAGCTTGACACCACTCCCCAAATTGCTGGCATGTTTCCTCCTTGCACTGGGTAGACCGGGCCTAAACCACATTAGCCAGCCTCTTACATTTCCCAGGACAGCCCTGCGGCTGGATTCAATCACATCGTGGCATGAATCCAGCCCACGGGCCTTGAGTTTGACGCCCCCTTGGTATAGGGTTTCCTGCTTGAGCAGTGGGTTGGACTAGAAAACCTCTGAGGTCCCTTTGAACTCCATTATTCTGGATCTGCACAACAGTAATGTTAGCAGAAAGTGGGAATGAATGTAGTCAACTTGGCCAATTCCCCCACCCCCCCGTTCTGTTCCTCCCTCTGATTGCTTTGCTTCAGTTTATGAGAGCTGAAGATTAAAAGTAAGTTTGTGTACGTGTGTATGTGTGTGTGTGTGTATGAAAAAAAAATTAGGAAGGTAGGTATTCTAGACAGAAAGATATGACTAATGTTCTCCAGCTGTGGATAATTGCTTTCTGTATTGCTTTGAAAATTGCAGTGGCTTCTGCACCACCAGCATAAACAACTCAAGATACTGAAGAGAAAAACCAAGGCTTCCCCCCCCCCCTAGAAGACTAATTTCATGACTTTTCTGAAGCATTTTGGAAGAAATTCTGGAAATAAACACACACACACACACACACACACACACACAGAAAACATGGTGACACCAGTCTGTCGGTGTTTTTAAGGGTGAGTGCAAACCCAGCTGATATGTACTCACTCCCACGCCCAATTCAAATGCATATAGAAGTTGATAGACTCATAGGGCTGGAAGGAAGTGTTGCGGTTAGCCGGCAGCAGGTGCGGATGGCTGAGGAGAGCGAGGACTCAGATGATAGGCCAGGATCATCAGGGAGTAGACTGCTGCCTTCAGAGATTGTGGGGGCTGGCAGCAGCGATGAGGAGGTTCCCGAGGAGCCTGTGCTAAGTTCGCGTGCGCTCAGGGCTGCTCACAGGAAAGAGCAGCTGCAGCAGCACAGGCGACTCAGGAGTAAGGCTGAAAGGTAATGGCCCCTCCTTCAAGAAGATAAAAGGCAGCTGTGAAGCGAACGTTCTTTGCAGGAAGCAAAGAGGTTTTGAAACTCCAGCCTTATGGACATTACAGTATTTTAAGTTGGCATTTGAAGACTCTTGTGTTGTGAAATATTTCTTATCTGTGATTCTTGGCAGTCTCGTACAGTTTTGGCAAGGTTTGTGCTTATCCAAGTTAATTAGTTTGCAGCAGCCTTTTAACCGGGGATTCATAAGAATCATTAAAAGGTTTCTGTTCCCTTTGATTATTGTTTGTCTTATTGGAAAAGAGTTTGGGTCAGAACAGGAAGGGACCTTGGAGGTCTTCTAATCCAACCCCCTCCCAAGACAGGAGACCTTATTCCATCCTGATCAAATAGGCTATGCAATCTTTTCTTGAAGACCTCCAGTGATGGAGCACTCTCAACTTCTGGAGGGGAGCACCCATTCCCAAATTCCAACCACTCAAGATAGCTATTACTTCATCTTGGCTCCTAATAATTACTGAATAACAGAATAAGACAGCTAGAAGGGTCTTGAAGGTCTTCTAGCTCCAGCAGGAGACCGTATACCATTTCAGGCCAATGGGGGTCCAATCTCTTCTTTAAACCCTCCAGTGTTGAAGCACCCACAACTTCTGCAGGCAAGTTGTTCCACTGACTGACGGTTCTCTCACTCTCAGGATATTTCTCCTTAGTTCTAGGTTGCTTTTCTCCTTGATTAGTTTCCATCCATGGCTTCTTGTCTCACCTTCAGGTGCTTTGGAGAATAATTTAACCTCCTCTTCCCCGTGGTAGCACCTCAAGTATTGGAAGACAGTTATCATGTCCCTCTACTCCAGGGGTGGGATTCTACCGATTGCATCTGGTTCACCTAACCAGTATTTGAACTGACCAGCTGGCCCTGCCCACCCCACCCTACCCCTCCCGGAAGGTTTCACGTGGCCCATTTTCAAAGCAGGTAAGTGCAGGGTCTGTGCGGAGGCTCTTGGGAGACAGAAAAATGGGTCTTCTGGAAGTCCAGAAACGGGCCTCTTTTCAGCATCCGGAGGGCCTCCAGAGCCCAGGGAAGGCCATTTTCACCCTTCCAGAGGCCTGAGGGAAGCCTCCGGATTCTGGGGAAGGTGAAAAAGGCTTTCCCGGAAGTTCCGGTAGGCCATGCCCACTATGGTCACGTCCACCCAGCAACTGGGCAGCGAACCGGTTGCTGGGATGTTTGAATCCCATCCCTGCTCTACTCCTTCTCTTCATTAGACTAGACATACCTAGTTCCTTTAACTGTTCATTGTATGACTTAGCCTTATCATCTTTGTTGCTCTTGTCCGCACTCTTTCGAGAGCAAGGCTGTCGAAGTCCCGGTCCGTGGACCGGATGCATCACGTGCTGTCCACATCCATGCCCAGTTTAGCAAAAGGGGGGAAAAAAGTCCCGGTAGGTCACAAGACACCACCGTGATGATGTCAGTTTGACACCTCTGTTCTAGGACCTCAGCATATTTTGATCAATAGGGAACTGAGTTCAAGATTGTCAGAGTATATTCATGAACTGGAATAGAGCATGGTAACAAGGTCAGCCAATGAATAGGCATAGCAACTAAGTCAGCCAATGAGGACTGTTTGTGGAAACTGAAACTAGAAGTAGCCTAGGCTGGAAACTGAAACTAAAAGTAGGCGTGGCTCTATATTAAGCTCTGCAGCTCTGAAGTTATGTGAAGCTCTGAGTCTCTCTATTGAAAATGAAACTGCTTCTCTCCTCTGCTTGCCTGATGAACTAAAGTGAAACTGATGTCTGAGATGCTACTGAAGCTCTGAACTTGTAACATGTCTACACTTGAGTTGGAGAAATCTACAACTGGTTTGTAAAATCTACTTATTATGTTTATAAAGATCTTAAATGAAGCATCAGCGCTCTGTGTTTATTTTTCTGGAGCTGAATTCACGCTGCAAAAACTCTGAATGAAGATCCGGCACCTTCTGGATGGGGATGAGCTCTTCCTAAGCAACAGAAGAACAGAGCTGTTACCTGAAGTGTTCTTCAGACCACAACTGTCACTGCATTCTCAGGTGACAGTTGTGGCAAAGAACACATTGGCAGAACTACGTTTAATTAACACGGTTCAGCCTCCAGATACTTTATCATTTTTATTGCTCTTATCTTTCTAGGGTCTCAAAATCTCCTTGTTTACTGTGGTGATCAGAACTGGATGCAATATTCTAAATATGGCCTCACTAGCTCAGCATAAAGTGGGATTATCACTTCTCGTGATCTTGATGCTGGCCCTCTGCTAGCAGCATAACCAAGTTTGAAGGGATCCTGAAGATCTTCTAGTCCAGCCTCCTGCTCAGGCAGGAAGCCCTATACCATTTCAGATAAACAGTTGTCCAAGCTTTTCTTTAAAACCTCCAATGTTGGATCATTCAAAACTTACCGAGGCATTAGAAAGTAGTATTAACCCTACACGTTAATTTGATATCGCCTAGGACTGTATTGGCTTTTGTGGCTAAATTTATTTATTTATTTATTTTTGTCAATTGCTTACAAGATAATAGGTATAAGTAAAAACATAGTTGTGAATACATGGATACATATAAGAAAAATAAAAAATAAATAAAAGAAGCAATAGGACAGGGACGGTAGGCAGGTTGGTGAGCTTATGCACGCCCCCTACAGACCTCTTAGGAAAGGGATTGTAATGGGATTCAGATTTGAAAGTTTTAGACCCAAACCTCCTTCTCACTGATATCTTCATGGAAAAAAACCATTGGGGAACTGTCAGAGGAGAGATTGCCAAGAGAGAATTCCAAGCAGCCTCCTTTTTCTTTGCACAATGACCTGGAAGGGCCAGGGTGGATCCGGTTAACAGATTTCCTTTCCGAAGTCAACTTCTCTTTTCAACTGTCTTTTACAAGAGTTTTATGAGGGCTTTGAATGGATGCTCATGTATCGGTTAACCATTCTTCAGGGCAATGGGAGGTTTTATCTGTCTGACCTCCACCTTTGCCAGATGGTAGGGGAAACTCTTCAATGCAAAGGCTAGTGAGCTGAGAAAAGGAGGCAGCTCCATTGCTGAATAGCTGGGAATTCATTCTTCTAAGCCATGTTGGCTTATAATTCCTGGTTGGTTGGTTTGGAGAGGGTGTTTTTTTTTTGACTAGTGTGAGAAAGAGAGAGATCAGATGCAAACATATTCTTTGCTCCAAGGTGGATCTCTGTTTCAAATAGAAATAGAGCTGGAAGGGACGTTGGAGGTCTTCTAGTCCACCTCCCTACTCAAGCAGGAGATCCTATACAATTAGAACTACCGTCTGGTACTTGCTAATTGAAGACTGTCGCTGTGGTTCTTGACAAACACTCTTGCATCTGTCTGTCTGCCAGCCACACCTTGCTTATTTTATAATTGTGTAATTATAATTATTGAGAGCTTAGATGTCTGTATGACTTAATAGTTGAATTCAGCTGGCATTGCTGACTGTTGAAGTTTGCTTCTATTTCAACCAAGCTTTGTGTTCTAAATTCACCTATAAGAAAAGAAGAGCCAGATCATACTACATTAATCAACCAACCGACCGACCAACCAACCAACCAACCAACCAACCAACCAACCAACCAACCAACCAGAAGAGAGCTGGAAGGGATCTCAGAGGTCTTCTAGTCCAATCCCCTGCTCAAACAGGAGACCCTATACATTTTGAGACAAGTGACTGTCCAGTCTCTTCTTAAAAACCTCCAGTGATCCACAACTTCTGAAGGCAAGCTATTCCATTAGTTGATTGTTCTCATTGTCAGAAAATTTCTCCTCAGTTCCAGGTTGGTTCTCTCCTTGATTAGTTTCCATCCATTGCTTCTTGTCTTGCCTTCTGGTGCTTTGGAGAATAGCTCGACCCCCTCTTCTTTGGGGTAGCCCCTCAGATATTGGAAGACTGCTATCATGTCCTTCTTTTCTCTAGACTGGCCCAATCCAAATCCTGCAACCATTCTTCATGTGATTTAGTTAGTCCCCAGGTTCTTAATCATCTTAGTTGCTCTTCTTGGCACTTTTTCCAAAATCTCAACATCTCTTTTGTAATGTGGTGACCAAAACTGGATGCAGCACTCCAGATGTAGTCTTACTAAGGTTGTATACAGTGGCATCAATATTTCACATGTTAGTTGTTTCTGAAAAAGCTCTAAGAAGAGATCTTAGCTCAAAGGCGAGGTCCATAGTTTTGTATGTTGTATTTGTCTCGGGTAATAACTAGGCTGTGAAAGAAATCCATTGAGGATTTCTACTCTACTCTACTCTACTCTACTCTACTCTACTCTACTCTACTCTACTCTACTCTATTCTATTCTATTCTATTCTATTCTTATTTTAAATTATCTCATCCCATCCCTCTGGAGAATCTCACCACCTGGTAAAACAGATCCTGAGGGAAAAGGCTTTGTCCCCCTTCCCCCAAAGGAGATGGATTTACATGCCTTTCACTTTTCATCCACCACTGTATGGAAATGTGACATCCTTGGCGCTCCCAGAGCTTAGTCGCTTGTTTGCCGATATGTTTCATTACTCAACTCAGCAACGTGATCAGTGCAAGCAAGTGTGGGATTTGCTCCCCCTTTGCCTCTAGAAAATCAAAAAACCTAAAAATAGAAGAAACATTAAATTATGGTTTTGTTTCCTGTCAGAGGACTCTTGACATACATAGATTCAGTACTAGCATAGAGACTGTAATACAATGTCTGGAAACTATAGCATCCCACACATATAAACAGGAGTATGGATCTGGTATGTGGTTGACACCTTTGTCATAATAAAAATAAAAGAATAACTAGAGAAAAGACATTAAACTATCAACAATGGCTTCAAAGGAATAACATTCTCAAGGGAAGAAGAAAAGAAGAAAAATGTATTCATTTCCCTGGATATTCTCATTAGCAAAAATAATGGCAAATTAGAAGTCAAGTTCTCCTAAATGTCTTAAGTAAGGAGTTATCTATAACGTACAGGATTTAACAGCCATTATGCAGGCCAGACAGATAGTAGAAGGTACCAATGAACATCAACTAGCAGTTAGAAGAAACGGAGAAGACTCCTTACTATCACAACTCATGGACAGACTCAACCATAACACAACTGGGAAACTGCGAGCATCCTAGACCAAGGTAAATCCAAAAAGTTTAGGGTATTCCTAGAAGACATCGAAACAAAAGAGGCAATGATAGACACACAGAAATAAACTATATTTATGCACCATTTAAAGAAACATGTCTATGGAGATTCTCAGTCATCCGGGTCATGATTGTCTCCAAAGTGCTTTTTCAAAAAGCAATAGACTTTGTTTTTCCTTGAAAATGCTTCATCAGAACTGAAGAAGCTCCTTGGATGAGAAGTGAAATGCCTTCAAGGAAAAACAAAGTCCAGTTGCCTTTTGAAAAAGCATGGGTCATTCTTTTGGGACAATCATGATTGGATGACTGAGAATCTCCATAGACATGGGACAAAAATATGTCCATTCTTGGGACATTCAAAGAGACAATAAGAGATAAGAAGGAAATGAAAACGATCTGAACACATCTTCTCAAGCAGTCAACATTTAGGGTGTTGGGGTACATCTCTTGTACATTATATTTGTCTCAAGTACCTGGGCTATGAAAGTAATATCTGGAACGCTTACAGTACTAGAGTACTTTTCTTGATGGGTGGGTTTTCAAGGAGAGAAAGCTGTGGCAAGGAATTGAAGGAATATCCAAGGCTGAATCAAAATCTTTCCAACAAAATATCGGAAAAGTATCCAAGGAGGAATGAGACTTGATCCACTTATTTTGGATCTTTAACCTACCAACTCCCTTGAGGTTGGCTGAAAACACTTGATCCCATCTTTCCAGCATCTCAACATTTGTTGAAATAGTTCCTGAGGGACAAGGTCTTCCCCCCTCTAAGAAGATGTGGGTGCTCCATCACTGGAGGGTTTCATTTATCTGAAACAGTATGGGGTCTCCTACTGAAGCAAGGAGTTGGACTAGAAGACCTCCGAGGTCCCAATTCTCTTATTCTATGTTCTAAGATTGTTTTGCATGCCTTTCATTTCTTGGACTTGGCTGGTCATGCTAACCCAACTGTTTTATGATAATCTGAGCAGTGAGTTGATTCATGCTAAAGGCAGGGGTGAGATTCTACAAGTTCGCACCTATTCGCTAGAATCAGTTGTTAACATTCAGAGAACTGGTTGTTAGAAGAAATTACTGTCCTAATCCTGTAAGGAAGGCAGGAAGGAAACATTCTGGTGTTGCTTACAGAAACTGCTTCTCCATTAATTCTTATTACATTCTTGGCAGGACTGGACTTCCTGTCTCAGGAACTTCTCCGGAGTTATTTTTCCCTCTCCTTTGCTGGTACTTTGCTTGTGTGGAATGACCATTCAAAGTTACAATGGCACTGAAAAATGTGACTTATGACCATTTTTCACACAGTTACAACTGTTGCAGCATCCCCACAGTCATGAGAGGCCAGGCGAGGAGATGTGTGCCTCAATGTGAGTGATATTGAATTGGCCACACCCAGCCAATAACATGACCACCAAGTCATGTCCATCCAGTTACATGACCATCAAGGCCACGCCCACCAACTAAGCCATGCCCACAGAATCAGTTGTTAAAAAAATTGAATCCCACCCCTGGCTAAAGGATGTTGTACAGACACACCAGTGAACCCCCAGAATAGGTGAATATCTGTGGGAAATCTGTAAGTTTCCAGACTATTGTTCTGATCCAATGGTGTCCATTTACTTCGACCAGGGGCATGTGCAGGGAAAATTAAAAAATAAAAGGCAGGAATATTTAAAACTCAACTGTATAAGGTAGGAATATGATTGTATCATTTTTTTCCAATTCTCACTTCAGTTACCCATTAATAGATGAATAATACATTATGAAAAGAATGCAAATTTTTATTGGCATTGGGTATATAATTAGCATTGTCTACTCTAGTGAAAAGAAAGACCAGGGGAGACACGATTGCAGTCTTCCAATATTTGAGGGGCTGCCATAAAGAAAAGGAGGTCAACCTATTCTCAAAAGCACCTGAAGGCAGGACTAGAAGCAATGAATGGAAACTCATCAAGGAGAGAATCAACCTGGAATTAAGGAGAAATTTCCTGACAGCTAGAACAATAAGTCAATGGAATGGTTTGCCTCTGGAAGTTGTGGGTGCTCCATCACTGGAGGTTTTCAAGAATAGACTGGACAGTCTAGGGCAGTGGCTGCCAGCTGTGGCCCACTAGTGGTCCATGAGAAAATTTTGGTGGCTTGCAGAGAAATGTCACCCCCAGAGCACGCCCCCCCAAAGCAATTAAACCAGGCTGCGCAGAAACACAAGGCTGTGCCGCCCACATGGCCCACGGGAACCCTCCCCACCCACTCACTCCATACCTGGCAAACTTGCCTGCTAAGTTGCTATTTTTCCTTTCCCCCCCCCAATCATCAGCTGTTCTGCTGTGCCGGGAAATTTAGATTAGCTAGAATGCTTTCTAGCTAGTCTTTAGATCTTCGGCTTTGCTTTTAAGCAGAGCCGAACTTCCCTTAGTACTGAAGCTTCTATTATTCAGTGCAGACTCACTGCAAGCAAATTTTATGTGACAGACTCAGGTAGCCGATGGCAGATAGATAGATCTCTGAATGATTCTCTGAGCAACTCAATCTGCCTGCCTGCTTTGCCTGATTTTGGGTAAAAGTTGCTCTTTTTTTAATAAAAAATTCAATATTTATATAACTATTTATAATATTTGCATACAAGCCATGCCCAGCCAGTCACATGACCACCAAGCCGCACCCACAAATTAGGCCACGCCCACAGAAGCGGCTGTTAAGAAATTTGAATCCTACCCCTGCCTCTGTGTGTTTATGTTTGTGCATGTCTGTGTGTGTGTATGTGTGTGTGTGTGTGAGAGAGAGAGAGGTTAGATCAGATCTCTCTCTCTCTCCTCCCCCCAATGTCAGCAAGCCACCATCAGTCAAAATTCATATTAGTGGTCTCTGAGATTTAAAATTATGAGTTTGGTGGTCCCTGAGGTCCCCTGGACTAGATGACCTACAAAGTTCCCTTCCAACTCTGCCATTCTATTATTCTGTTATCTTTTTCACACCCACTTCTGCTGCATAGATACATCTGCAGGCGATAAGAGCGACAGCACAAGAAAGATCTGGAATAGACTTATTAGAAAACCTCGGCTGTAGGAGGTCTTGATATCAAGCCGAAGACTTACAATTAGAGTAGTCCTGAATCAGAAAAAAAATGAAACTACGCCTGCTGTGGGAAAGAAGCAGGTATGCCTTTTGGCTTGTTGGAAACTGACAAATTCCCCCAAAACCAAGAACAATATTTATTTTGCTAATTTCGTTTTGTTTTTGTTTTTTTTGTTTTTTTTAGCATGGAGGAATTTCAGGATGGCATGCGGTGAGGCTCCAACATCAGGCGCTTCCTTCTCCACAAGTAATTTTCTCACAAAATGGCTTGAAAGTCTTCTACTCCAGTGCCAGATTGGAGCTGAAATGGGGAGGAGATGCTGAAGTGGCCCAGAGTGACTCAAAGTGTTTGGAAGCCTCATTAGAGATTTTGAAGCGAACGCCGGCACAAGTTGTACGTTTGCTGACATGGAAACATCTGTGCCCAAATTCTGCAATTAACCCCCCCCCCCCCCCAAAACCCAGGATCAGGATGGTGTGGAGAGAAAACCACACCTTGGATTTTTCTGTCCTGACATCTTTAATCCAGCAATAATGTTACCACAGCTCTCCTTTTTTAAAAATGTGGAACACAGAATAAGAGGATTACAAGGGACCTTGGAGGTCTTCTAGTCCAACCCCCTGCTCAATACCATTGGTTGTCCAGTCTCTTCTTGAAAACCTCCAGTGATGGAGCATTCACAACTTCTCGAGGCAAGTCATTCCACTGATTAATTATTCTCACTGTGATGAAATTTCTTAGTTTTAGATTGGATCTCTCTTCGATAAGCTTCCATCTGTTAGTAGCAACAAAAAGAAAATCAAAACAATTTTTAAAGTTCATCCAGAAGATGGTGTTTGTTGTAACTATTGAAGCAACAGAGCTAACCATGCTTAGCATTGTTGCTGAAATGTTAAGTTCTTAACTGATTATCGTAAACATATAACCATGTTGGGTTGCATTATACCTTCTCCGCCTACTTTAATTGGAGGCCAGGAAGTTCCATCCTTGCCTATGAACTCTGTGGCCCCTATGGACAATGGGAAAAAGGAAATTCAATACCTTTTGATGATAAATAGATGATAGAGATAGATAGATAGATAGAAAAATAGATAGATAGATAGATAGATAGATAGATAGATAGATAGATAGATAGATAGATAGATAGATAGATAGATAGATAGATAGATAGATAGATGATAGAGAGAGACAGGATGATAGATTATAGATAGATTTATTTATTTATTTTATTTTGTTATTTATATACCTCCCTTCTCCCGAAGGACTCAGGGTGGTGCACAGCCAACCACAAACCCCATTACAATATACAAAAGTTAAAAATAGATTAAATAATTTAGATGATAGACAAATAGATATAGATAGAGAGCTGGAGAGCTAGATAGATAGATAGATAGATAGATAGATAGATAGATAGATAGATAGATAGATAGATAGATATAGATGGATGGATGGATGGATAGGTAGATAGATAGATAGATAGATAGATAGATAGATGATAGAGAGATATAGAGATAGATGATAGATAAGATGATAGATTATTGATAGATGATAGATAGATAAATAGATAGAGATAGAGCAAGAAAGAGGATGATATAGATGATAGAGATAGATAGATAAAGAGAGAGAAAGATAGATAGAAGATAGATAGATAGGATAATAGATAGATAGAGATAGGATGATAGATAGATGAAAGGTATATCTCTACCTCTACCTCTACCTCTACCTCTCTCTCTCTCTCTATCATCCATCTATCTAGAGATGGAAGGCAAACACAGGGCGTAAATTTTAGTTGGATAGGGAGGGAACCATTTATGGCAGAGCCACCTCAGCAGGGCCTTACACATGAAAGACCGCCCCAGAACAGAAACCATGGCTTGACTGGTTCTCTCTTTCTCTCTCTGCATCTTGATAAACACTTGCTCAATCTTGGTAGGGCCTCAGAACAATTTATAACTAAAACCCATAACCTGCCTAATACACACTCAGGATTTATGTGGTGTCTTTCCAGCAGGTGGCAGAACTCAGCTGATGTTGTCTACGTAGGCTTGGAAGCTGAGCAGGATTGTGTGCTGCTCCAAAGTTAAAACAAGATTGGCTGGGCACTTCTCGGACTGGACATCTCCAGGGTATCAATGCTGTGGTCGAGGTTGGAAAATCTACCCCAAAAAGAAGACCAACCAATAGGAGACACCAGCAAACCACTTCCATTGTGTCTTCAGAAGGACAGCAGGGATGAATCTGTGAAGTCACTACCAGCTCAAGTCAGAAAAAATGACTTTACAATAAGGGGTCCTTGGTGCTCTCTGAGCTTGGTTGTTTTCTGGCAGATGTTTCATTACCCAACCACGAAACATCATCAATGCGAGAAGGGAGGAGGGAGTTGCAGAGAGGAGGAGGAGGAAAAAGAAGAAGAGGAGGAGGAGAAGGAGAAGAAAAAGAGGAGGAAGAGAAGAGGAGGAGGAGAGGAGGAGGAGGAAGACGATGACTGTGGGATCCTTGGGGATCTCTGAGCTTGGTTGTTTTCTTGCAGATATTTCATTATTCAACTAGGGAACATCATCAGTGCTAAAAAGGTTTGGGGTTTGCAGAGAAGAGGATGAGAATGAGGAGGATTCTGGGGTCCTTGGTCCTCTCTGAGAGTGGCGATTTTCTTGCAGATTTTTCACTACTCAACTTGGGAACATTATCAGTGCTAGAAGAAATCTGTGGTTTGCAGAGGAGGAGGAAGAGGAGGAGGACTGTGGGGTTCCTGGTGCTCTCTGAGCTTGGTTGTTTTCTTGCAGACATTTCACTACCCAAACTAGGTACATCATCAGTGACTGGCAAATATTCTCCTTTATTGATGACTTTGTAATCAGTGAGCTGATCTGAGTGTCTTGAACTACCATGGAAGTTAGAGCTTAGATGTCCACCATTTTTCATCTTTCCAAAAAACCATCATTCCAGTTTCCATAAATCAAAGAAACTCTCTGAATGCTTTTGGAGGGAAAACACATTTTTATTCCTATTCAAATCTGAAATCTAGACTTTCAGATTTGAATAGGAATAATACATCAATGTAAGTTTGGAGGAGAAGCTGAAAATAACTCCAAATAAATCTAGAAATAAGGCAGGGTCAGATATGCAAAGCCAACAATATAGACAGAATACCTACCTTTATTTCAGGCAACCAATATTACTATTTAGGAGCAATTGGTAATACCATATTTGGAATATTGCATCTAATTTTGGTCACTATAATATTAAAAAAAATGTTGATACTTTGGAAACAATGCAGAGAAGAGCAACCGAGATGATTAGGGGACTGGAGGCTAAAATATGTAAAGAACATTTGCTGGAGCTGGATATTCTAGTCTAATAAACAGTGATGATGTGATGACCCAGAGAGTAACACAAACGTAACAAAATCCAAAACATAAATAAATGTCCTTTAATGCCTCCAATTTGGCCCCCACTGTTCAATAATTCTCAGTTGGAGATAAAACTTATTCAAGAATAGTCTTCAAAAGTAGGCAATACAGTCAGAACTTAATGAGCAGATAGAGGTGAAATAAAAAACCAAAACAAACTACAGTGAAGGAATTTCCACAATGGACCAGGATAAGTAATTACCAACTTCAAGGAGATAACAAGGCACAGTCTGTTGGAAGGACGCCAAACAAGATAACTTCAGCCCAAAATAACACACACTTTGCTTCTGGCAATGCTGTGTTTTAACCGTCTCTCTTATATACTATTCTCTGCAGCTGCAACCAATGAGGGGGATCATGGCCGCTTCCTCTCTCGTAAGCCAAGTTGTTGCCTTCTCTATTCCTCCCTGCATATCCTAGGATGCAGGGATGGGCCTGGTTCTTCCTCTGACTGCCCAGCTGGCCTCTGCCCTTCCCCAGCCTCCTCCACAAATTCCGGAGCTCCACCTCCACTCCCTGTTGGCTGTTCCTCCTCTCCCTCAGAGTCAGACTCTAACAAGAGCATGACAGAAGTTGTGATAGCAGTCTTCCAATATTTGAAGGGCTGCCAGAAAGAAGTGGGGGGCAACCTATTATCTAAAGCACCTGAAGGCAGGACAAGAAGCAATGGATGGAGAAACAACCTAGAAATATGAAAAAATCCCTTACAATTAGAACCATTAATAAGTGGCATAGCTTGTCTCCAGAAGTTGTGGGTGTTCCAACTCTGGAGGTTTTTAAGAAGAGATTGAACAATCACTTGTCTGAAATGGTACAGGGTTTCCTGCCTGAGCAAGGGGTTGGATTAGAAGACCTCCAAGGTCCCTTCCAACTCTGTTATTCTGTTATTGATACTTGATCCTACAAATGAATCAATACAATGATGCCCATACTCAAACAGCTTTGTCCTATCTGTTTGAAATGTTATGCAGGTCTCATGTTTTGAATGGGGTGGGGGTGGGAGGGTTGGACTAGAAGACCTCTAAGGTCCCTCCCAGCTCTATCCGGATGTTGCAAATGTTGTTTGAGAGCCTCTTTGTTTAACCTTACAGAAGCCCCTCTGAGAAACCGGCGTCTTCCCTCCCTCCTCCAAACCTTCCTCTCTTTATGATTGCAGAAATTCTGCCAATAAATTCTTTCTTTCCCTTCCTTCCATCCATTTGTCGCAGTGCCAGTGGTGGAACAGCAGTGAAATTAACCTCATTCATATCATGTTTGCTCATCATTAGAACTCCTGTTCAGCCCTATTAGCCCCCAAAATGAATCATAAGCCTGATTTTTTTTTTCCAACTCGGTGGCCGAACGCATTCAGAGAGACAAACACAACTGTCATTTCACGAAGCGGTTTTTCAGAGCAGCCGAAGAGACGGCGAAGGTTGGTGCGTAGCTTCCATCTTGGTTGCTGTAGCAGCTGTGGCTCCGACCTCTGAGCAGTGCTGCTAAATCTAATCGGCAGCTGCAGGTAATTCAGTTGAGATAAATGAGTAGTTACTGCAGAATTGTGAATTGCCTGGGGTGTAGCACTGGGACAAAAAATGCAGCTACCTTGGGAACATGTCAACTTGTTAGCGAGAACAGTAAGGGAGAAAAAACCCAACAGATATAGAAACTCTCCGTTGCATATCAGGGCTCCGAGAAAGAGTTAACAGCTGTGTTTTCATGTTGAGACCTTCCAGATACATTGGGTTACAAGATTTCTCTCTACTGCTGTAGAGCCATGGTGGCGCAGTGGTTGGAATGCAGTATAGCAGGCTAATTCTGCCCCTGGCCAACAGTTCGATTCTCACTGGCTCAAGGTTGACTCAGCCTTCCATCCTTCCCAGGTGGGTAAAATGAGGACCCAGTGTTGGGGAAAAGAGGCTGACTCTGTAAACCACTTAGAGAGGGCTGTAAAAGCACTCTGAAGCGGTATCTAAGTCTAAGTGCTAATGCTATTGCTATTCTATTCTATTTTTTATTTATTTATTTTTGTCAATTGCTTACATGATAATAAGTATAAGTAAAAACATAGTTATGAATGCATGAATACATATAAGAAAAATAAAAGAAATAAAAGAAACAATAGGACAGGGATGGTAGGCACGTTGGTGCGCTTATGCACGCCCTCTACAGACTTCTTAGGAAAGGGATGAGGTCAATAGTAGACAGTCTAAGGTTTTTCGGGTTAGGGAAGAAACCACAGAGTCAGGTAGAGTATTCCAAACATTGACCACTCTGTTTCTTTCTATTCTATTCTATTCTATTCTATTCTATTCTATTCTATTCTATTCTATTCTATTCTATTCTATTCTATTCTATTCTATTCCATTCCATTCCATTCCATTCCATTCCATTCCATTCTATTCTATCATAAGGAGGACCAGCAAGGAATGTCTTTGTTTTCATTAATTTTGATTGTCTCCAGATCCCAAACAGCTTTGGAAATGCAGACTGCTAGTTGGGAATTAAAGCAGATACTCCAGCACAGATAGAAGATACAAGGTTTGGAAAGAGCAGTGTGGTGAGTATATCTTGGAGGAGATTTGGGAGAAGAAAAACAAGTCCAAGCTAATTGAGCTTTTCAGCATAGGTTTCGGTGGCCTTCTGCCAACTGTTCTGAATCCAGAAGTGATTAAAAGATAGCCAATATCTTTCCAGACAACCAGCTGGGTGGCTATATGCACGGTAAGTGGCCATCTGTACAAAATTATAATTCAGGATGGACCCATTTCTATATATTCATTCTACCTCCCGTGTTATAAAGAATATTAAGCCCAATCTAGGTGGAGAAGGGAGGTAAAGGGTCTCTTGTTAATAAAAGGCCATTTCCAGTTCGGAGCTGCCAGCATGGTAGTAACCACCTAGAAATGCAAACATTAATATGAAGATCAGGGTAGCATGAAGAGAACAAGGCTGCAGTAAATAGCATGTTGAATCTTAGTGAAGAATTAGATTGTTATGAGAATTGAAAGCATTGGTTATAAAAAGGAACAACTCTTGGCTAAATGGAATTTGTCATCATATTGCAGCTTTGGTCTGATTATTCAACCCAGTGAACAATGTGCTGAGCATTCATGGCTGGGGGTGCAGGGTTTTTGGTAAAGAGCCACACTGGAAGAGAAATGGATCAAATCAATTGACGATAGAGAACATTCTTAATCCCAAGAATGACCCTAACTAACATCTTAATCTTCAGGGCCCGGGAGACGTTTTTCACAATGCTTGCCAATCCTTTGAGGTGAAGCAGGTCAGGGAAATAAATTTTACAAGAATAGCTGGAACTCAACTTTGTTGATATACTGTAGGCCATAGTATAACACAATCTTTGAAAGGCTGACATGTTTTCCTACTTTCCCTCTTATACTCAAGAGAGTTAAGCTGGAGGTAGTTTGAATTTGTTTCTCATGTTCTCTTCCTGTTCTGGGCTTAAATCATGTGTAGAGAATAGAATATAATAGAAATAATAGAATATAATATAGAATATAATATAGAATATAATAGAATATAGAATAAAATATAGAATAGAATATAGCATAGAATAAAATATAGAATAGAATATAGAATAGAATTATAGAATAGAATACAGAATAGAATGGAATAGAATAGATATTGGAATGAAGAACAGAATGAATAGAACAGAACAGAATAAAATAGGAATAGGAATGGAATGAAGAATAGAATAGAAGGGAAGGGAAGGGAACAGAACAGAACAGAATAAAATAGAAGAAAAGAGAATATTGGAATGAATAATGGAATAGAATAGGATAGGATAGGATAGGATAGAACTTAACAGAACAGAACAATTTATTGGCCAAGTGTGATTGGACACACAAGGAATTTGTCTCCAGTGAAGAAACTCTCAGTGTACATAAAAAGAACAAAGTTATACAATTGTAAGATAGCAATAGGAAGAGGTAATAGGAGAGATGAGAAGGACAATAGTCGTACAGACCTACTACACGGGGTAAATATCCTTAGGCATAAGGCAGTATTGTGGGAATTAGGTATTCAGCAGAGTCTTTGTATCTAGTTTTTTTGGTATGCCGTGTCCAGAGGGGAGGAGTTGAAACAATTTATGTCCAGAATGTGAGCGGTCTGTAGATACTATCTCAGCCCTCTTTCTGGTCCGTGCAGCATACGGATCCTCAATGGAAAGCAGGCTGGTTGCAATTATTTTTTTTAGCAGTCCTTACCATCCATTGCAGTCTGCGTCTGTTCTCTTTGGTTGCTGTATGAAACCAGATAGTTATAGAACTACTGCCTGGTACTTGCTAAATGAAGACTGTCTCTATGGTTCTTGGCAATATCCTCATCACTCTTGCATCTGTCTGCCTGCCAACCAGACCTTGCCAATTTTATAATTGTGTAATTATAATTATTGGGGGGTTTAGCTATCTAGGAATTAACAACTGAATTCAGTTGGCATTGCTGACTGTTGACTTTTGCTGATGTTTCAACTGAGCATTGTTTTCTGAACTCACCTAGAAGAAAAGAAGAGTCAAATCATACTATGTCAATCAATCAATCAATCAATCAATCAATCAATCAGAATAGAGCTGGAAGAGACCTTGGAGGTCTTCTAGTCCAACCCCCTGCCTAGGCAGGAAACCCTACACCACTTCAGACAAATGGTTATCCAATCTCTTCTTAAAAACCTCCAGTGTTGGAGCATTTATAACTTCAGGAGGGAAGTTGTTGCACTGATTAAATGTTCTCACTGTCAGGAAATTTCTCCTTAGTTCCAGGTTGCTTCTCTCCTTGATGAGTTTCCACCCATTGTTTCTTGCCTTGCCTTCAGATGCTTTGGAGAATCTGGGACTTGTAGTTCCACAAACCCGGAAGCCACCAGGTCTCCGGTGGCTTTAAGGAAGATGTGCCATCAAATGTCACACCAGTTTTCTTCCAGGTTTTGTTGTTTGTTTGTTAAGACCTTTATGCAAGCAAGGAGATTCCACAAAGTTCTCGACATAAAATATCCTCAGGAGAAAAGTAATAGCAAATCACTTTGGTATGGTGACAAGGCCACACTCATAAAAATCTCAGGGCACTGACCTTGACTTGAAGGAAACTTCATCTTATATAAGAGAAAGATGGTGGGAGATTTTATGTCACAGAATAATGGCTCTTGGATATTATATTGGTGATGTAATCTGTCTCAACAATACTTTGAGACAGATTGCTTCGCCTAGACACAAGTGGGGTAGCTCACCCCTTGTTGATTGGCTTGCTTTTTCAACTCAGAAGATAGAGTGTTATCAAATCTGATCTACTTAAAAGGTTCTTCACAATTTAAGGTCAATTTAGAATTCTGAAGATCCATTGTCAAGTGTTGAGTTAGATATGTATTTCTCACTCTCCAAATACCAACTTAAACTAGAGTTGATCATTATGATTTCACCTTTCCCCAGTTCTGTAGATTGCAGCTGCAATTCCCTTTCAGTACCAATAGTTTTAGACTTCATTGAATATTACTAATCTATGATCTTTGCATAACAATCAGTCTATGGAAGACCATTTTCCATATGATATAATTTTGGGCACTAATTTTAGGTAAGCATCAGGAGGAAAAAAATTCCAATTTTCAAAAGTCAACTGGACTTTCTTTATTTTTCCTTGAAGACATTTTGCTGAATGAAAAGCTTCTTGGATGAGAAATGAAATGTCTTCAAGGGAGAACAAAGAAAGTCCAACTTCCATTTGAAAAAGCATCTCTGGGACAACCATGGCCTGGATGAGTAAGAATTTCTGTAGACATTGAAAACAAGCTCTTGAGATCCACTTGTCCCAAAAGTACTTTTTCTGGAGGCAACTGGACTTCCTTGTTTTTTCTTTGAAGATTGAGAATCTCTACAGACTTTGAGCTATACAATTTGGGATGAACACCTTTTGAATGGTGTGGAAGTAGGGATGGATTTCCACTGAGAGCATTTGCAGCAAGACAAATTCCTTGTGCGTCCAATCACACTTGGCTAATAAAGAATTCTATTCTATTCTATTTAGAGGGGAAAAAAATTGCAGGCCACAGGATCCATTTGCACTACTCAGGTGACCCTGAGGGCACAGAAAAACCTCCAGTGGCCTCAATGACCCTCTAAAAGGATGCAAATGACCAGCGGTCTGCAAGGAATATAAATCCTTCCATTCCCCACTATCTTATTAGAGAGGATGAAACTTCTTGGATGAGAAGCAAAATGTCTTCAAGGAACAAACAAGAAAGTCCAGTTGCCTCCTGTAAAAGCACCTTTGGGACAATCACAGGGATGACTGAGAATCTATCTCTACAGACCTTGAGGTCACTTCTGTCCAGAAGACACTGAGACAGATGAACATTTGGCAGGGTGGATTTCCATTTACAGAATCTCAGTATCTGAAAATTCATGGGTCTGTCCAGTGGTGGTATTCAAGTTTTCTTTTTTACTACCGGTTCTATGGGCGTGGCTTGGTGAGTGTGGTGTGGCTTGGTGGGCATGGAGTGTCTTGGTGGGCGTGTCTTGGTGGGCATGGCAGGGGAAGGATACTGCAAAATCCCCATTTCCTCCCCATCCCACTAATCTGCTTTCCAGCTCCGTTCTCCTGTGCAGGTCAATAAAAGAAGACACAGCCGATCAGCTGGGACTCAGGAGGCAGAGAATAGATCGGGGTGGGGTCAGTCAGAGGTGGGATTGGCTGGTTCTTCTAACTACTCAAAATTTCCACTACCGGTTCTCCAGAACCTATCAGAACCTGCTGAATACCACCTCTGGTTATCTGCAGGACCGCATTCTACCAGTGATCTCCAGCAGGCTGGTGTGTTCACACAGGGAGGGTCTTCTCCGGGTGCCGTCGGCCGCTATGTGTCGTCTGGCGGCCCCGAGGAGTAGGGCCTTCTCTGTGGGGGCCCCTGCCCTCTGGAATACTCTGCCGCCGGAACTTCATACTGGCACGGACCTGGGGGCCTTCAGGCGCGCGTTGAAGACCTGGCTCTTTGAGCAGGCCGGCCTGGGCTGAGATGGTTTTAATTGGTCTTCGTATTATCTTTGATTTTAACCGGGGTTTTAAGGGGGGGGGGGGTTTCTTATTAATCAGCCAGTATCTAATTTAATTCTCTTTTAACTTTTGTATTGTTTTTGGGGTCTAGATTGGCTGTACACCACTCTGAGTCCCTAGGGAGAAGGGCGGTATAGAAATTTCATTAAACTGAAACTGAAACTGGTCCTTTCCTATCACCATACCCTGAGAAAGTCCGATTGTGTACAAATGTATTATCTGCTCACAAAATCTCAGGCAAAATCTTTTTCAACTCCTGGAGAAGGACAATAGCTAGTCAATCTTGACACTTTCAGTGAACTTAAGTTTCCCTGGAACAAATTAGAGGCCATTCAGAATGTATCCACTTGAGGAGCATGCCACCTGAGCTTACCTGAATATAACAGTAGGTTTCTGACAGATAAAGATACAGGAGGCTATTGTATATTGTTCTAAATGAGAAATGGTTCAGCGGCTGGATTTCTTGTAACAAAGGAGTCCAACATTCTGTATGCTGTATAAATGTTAAAAAGCCTGTTCTTCTCAATAAATTTTCCTAAAAGGGAATGTGTGAAAAACCATGTTTGGAAAGAATCCAAGCAGCTACTAAACCAGGATCAGGGTTTCTAAAATGTGATACGAAACAAGCAAGCACACTGGCTCTCATTTCTACAGCCTTGACCTCTGTTGGAAGAAAAATCCACTCTGGTTCCAAGCTGGAAGAAAGATGCTGGAAATAAAAAATAGAGGCAGGCTGCAGGAAAGGAAGTCTCTGTTTATTTGGTTGCTGGAAACAAAGTGACAGCAACATGTTTCTGGGGTGGCTGACAAAAGGAGATTGAGAGTAGGTGGGTTTTTATACATTCGCCAATACAAATTCCTTCTGTGTCCAATCACACTTGGCCAATAAAGAATTCTATCTATCTATCTGTCTGTCTGTCTGTCTGTCTGTCTGTCTGTCTGCCTGCCTGCCTGCCTGCCTGCCTGCCTGCCTGCCCATCTTCGCACAGTCACTTCCGCCCTCGTTATCTCCCGCTTGGACTACTGCAACGCTCTCTACATGGGGCTCCCCTTGAAGAGTCTCCGGAGGTTACAGTTAGTCCAGAATGCAGCCGCACGGATGATTATGGGCGCCCCCAAGGACGCCCACATAACACCACTTCTCCGCAGACTGCACTGGCTTCCTGTGGCCTTCCGGATTCGATTCAAGGTGGTACTATTAGTATTTAAAGTGCTCCATGGCTCGGGACCTGGCTACTTACGGGACCGCCTTCTGCCACAGACAACCTCCCGCTGCCCAGTATGCTCCCACAGGGTCGCCCTGCTTGGGGTGCCGCCGCCTGATCGTTGTCGGCTGGCGACCCCGAGATTACGTGCTTTCTCTGTGGGAGCCCCCTCCCTTTGGAACTATCTCCCCCCGGAGATGCGAGACACATCGGACATCCTAACCTTCCGGCGTGCAGTCAAGACCTTACTTTTTAAGCAGGCCGGCCTAGCCAATTAAAGGTTTTCTGAGATTTTTAAATTTTAGATTCAAATAAGACTTTTAATTCTATTTGATGGGACTCAATCATTTACTTACTTACTTATTTTACTCATTTATCCTATTTTCATCTATCTATATTCAATTCTGAGTTAATTACTGTTACTGTTGACTGTATCTTTATATGTTTAGACTGTACACCGCCCCGAGTCCCTTTTTGGGAGAGGGAGCGGTATAAAAATACGATAAATAAATAAATAAATAAATAAATAAATAAATAAATAAATAAATAAATAAATCTATCTATCTATCTATCTATCTATCTATCTATCTATCTATCTATCTATCTATCTATCTATCTATCTATCTATCCTTTGGGGCTTTGTGATCGAGATGCTTGTTCCTGTGTAAGAATGTATCCTTCAATATTTTAATGGCTGTTGCCAGATTCCTATGGGGGTCATGTAAGGGTCAGGGCTGGCTCTACAGGCAAACGGAGAAATGCAAATCCTTGGTGTTTGCCCGAGCTAATCTTGTCAGCTTTGGCTTGCCTAATTGTGTTCCTTATTTGGAGTCACTTTGCTTAGATTGGCCCAATCTTTCCAAATGGATACAAAAATCTCCATTCCTAAAGACCAAGCTTCTTCAAGTTTCTGCTTGAGGTGGTTTTCCTGGGAGAGGAAGACTGGGTCTGCTTTCTGCCTTTCTTAAGGTTTTTTTCCTCTTCTCCTTTAGGGGAAATATTCTATCCTGCCTTTTAAAAAAGTATTAAGAATATAGAATATTTTAATCTGGAGAGGGGGCAACCTTCCTATACCTTTCTATTGGTAAAATATCACTGAAATTCAGGATAGAATTTACTGTTAGTAGGAAGAAAAGCCTTTTATTTCCAAACCATGGTACACTGTTTCCAAGAGTCAAGAGGTTGTGGTTACCTTTTTACTTCATGTTCTTCTTTAATTGATCCTCTCCTCCTTTTAAAATTAAAAAGTTCAGGGTGTTTTTCCTGGGGGATGCAAAAAAGATGACAATTTTTCTGAATTCTTGGAGGCTGAAAATTCAGTGCAATCAGGAACAGAGTAATGGTATGACCCTTCCCGGCTCCCTTTTCTAATCCCTTTCTCTTTGAAGTATTTTTTTAATACACACACACGCACACACACTCACACACACACACACACACGGACAGTCGTGAGCTGGAAAAAGGCATTGGAAAGAGCTCCTCTAATGGAAACAATTTGTTTTAGAAACAGTTCAGAGATTGCTAATTTCCAAATAATAAGGAACGGCTTGCCTGACAGAGTTTTACTTGAGAGATTTCTGCTGCATACCAAGTAGAAGCGAACAGTGAATGGAAGGGAAAGAAAGAAGAAAAGAAGAAGAAAAAAGGAGATTTTTTTTTAAAAAAAACAACAACACAGGGAGAACATCCCCTGCTTGAAAAACTGAAAAAACTCGCTCCCAAAGCTGCACGGAAGTGAGGAGGTTAGCAAAATGATTGGCATAATAAAATAAAATAAAATAAAATTAAATTAAAATAAAATAATGAAATCCTGGCTGGTATATTTTCATAAGCCGCATGGTTATTTTCAGCGAGTGACTGCAGAAGGGGGATATTTATGAGGTGCTCGGCCGAATGGATTGGGTAAGAGTTGAGTTGTGCAAAAGCCTTCTGTGTAACTGGAGAGGCGGTTGTGGTTTGCTAGATAAGATTTCAAGGCATGGAAGCTCCTCTGATTTGGAGCCAAAGAGTTTCTTCCCATTCTACGAGGGTGATGGGGTTGGAAAAGAAATGGAAGAAAGAATGGTGGAATGGAATGGAATGCTACCAGGTTTGAAATTTTGGACCTGGACAACCTAGAACTATGCCGCCTACAGTCTGATCTAAGCTTAGTATACAAAATTGTCTGCTACAACGTCCTGCCTGTCAATAACTACTTCAGCTTCAACCACTACAATACACGGGCAAACAATAGCTACAAACTCAAAGTAAACTGCTTCAGACTCGATTGCAGAAAATACAACTTCGACAGAGTGGTCAATGCCTGGAACTCACTACCTGACTGTTGTTATGTCCTCAAACCTCCAAAACTTTAACTTTAAATTGTCTACCGTGGACCTCACTCCATTCCTAAGATGTGTGTAAGGGGGCGTGCATAAGCGCACCGGCATGCCTCCCATTCCTGTCCTACTGTTCCCATTTATTCGTACTCATTTACTATGTATATACTCATACCTGTTTATACTTATAAGTTTATATGTTATGTTCATACTTAAACTTGTTATCTAATACATGCTTGACAAATAAATAAAATAAGAATAAAATAAACAAGCTGTTCCATTGGTTGATTGTTCTCACTGTTGGGAAATTTCTCCTTCGTTCTAGGTTGGTTTTATTTGGTGAGCTTTTGCTGGGTTTTTGTTCTTGGAGGGCTTCCAGTTTTTGTTCTTCACTAGTTTCCAGTTTTGCTAATTGCATCTCCCCTGCTGCTTCCATGGCTGACATTCTCTTACAGCTTGATTCTGCAGCTGCAGTCCACTTTGTAGTGAGTTGCAAAGGTGACCAGTGGGAAACGCAGGATCCTTGCAGCTTGACCATCCCACCTGAAAACATTTCCTGATGTCCACTTGTATTTGTGAAAGAGAAGATCCCATAGATCCAGAATAGGGCACATGATCTGGACAGCTTTCAGAGATGATCCCTGGCATTTCCAAACCAAGGGAGGAAAGATCCTAAGGAGCCATTGCCGTGCATTAAGTGGACCCATGTTCTAACTTGGAATAAGCTAACACCTTATCTTTGGGATATCTGCTGAAATGAACAAAATGGATCCTAGTTAATTTTGGCCAGTGGTGAAGGCAAAATCGCAAAACTGCCTCTCACTTACTCTGGCCATGTCATGCTGGGGAATTTCCTGGAGAAGGCAATTCTGTCTGGAAGAGTAGAAGGAATCCACGCTACCAAAGATCGTGGTGGCTGGACACTGTCCAAAATGACAGCAGCTAGAGCATAGAACAGCTCAAAGGAGCAGTGCAAGATATTGGTCCATAGAATTGGCAAGAGTCAGATACAACTGAATGGATATTCTCCTCCTCCTCTTCCTCCTCCTCTTCCTCCTCCTCTTCCTCCTCCTCCTCCTCCTAAATGAAACATCTGCAAGAAAACAACCAAGCTTCTTCTTCTTCTTCTTCTTCTTCTTCTTCTTCTTCTTCTTCTTCTTCTTCTTCTTCTTCTTCTTCTTCTTCTTCTTCTTCTTCTTCTTCTTCTTCTTCTTCTTCTTCTTCTTCTTCTTCTTCTTCTTCTTCTTCTTCTTCTTCTTCTTCTTCTTTTATCTCTTCCTCCTCCTCCTCCCTCCTCCTCTTCCTCCCTCCTCTTCCTCCCTTCTTCCTTCCTCCTCCTCTTCCTCCTCCTCTACGGTTCTTCCTTTGTGACTCTTATCTTTCTAGAAATTGGCCTCCAACCCTACCATTGTCCAATCCAGTTCAGTCAATCCAGTAACCGCTTTTACTTTGCTGAGCAGTGGTTATCTCAGCAGGCTTTAGAAGATCTGAAATGACTATCAAGAAATGCCCTTCGGCCGCGCTTGCGAAGGTGACAAGATGCTTCTGGAAGCAGGGGATTCATTTTTGTCTTTCAGTGGAGGTGGACAGAGTACCTGATCGTAATCTCTGATAAGGCAATGATTATGCTGACCGTTTTTTCCCCTCCTCTCCAGAAAGAATGTTTCCAAGCCGCCGTTCAAACAAAATAGAGACCACTGGAATCATGCTAAGTTTTCTCTCTCTCTCTCTCGTTATTTCCCCTTTCTCCCATCTCTGTTCAATTCTGCAGCAAGCATCCAGAAGATCAAGGCACAGATGGGGGAAGAAGGGGGAAAAAAAAAGCAACACAGAAACAGAAGTTGAAGGCATTTTGACGGTAGCGCTCATAAAAAAAGAACAAAGCTTTCCCAGCAGAACGAGATGGAATATGTTCAAGTGACCTCGGGCCAGACAGCTGTAGGAGTTGTCGATTGCAATCCTCTCTTGCCTACCGAACAGGGAATTGTGGGCAGCTTCAGACGGAATAGAGAAGTGCTGACAAATGAGCTACGGGTGTTTCTAGTTTGTGCACAGCCATGGTGACGTGCGAATGGATGCGAGGGCCTAAGCTAGCTCCCAAGGTCGAAGGACTTCGCGTCTGCCCAGAACTTCAAATCTCGACAAATAAATGCTTTGTCCTACATATTGGAAAAAAAAATATCAGAAAATAAAATACAGGCTGAACAGTAAAGACTGTGTTGATGACCCAAACTCTGTCAAGGATCTTGGAGTACTCATCTCAAATGACTTAAGTGCTAGAGCCCACTGTAACTACATAGCCAAAAAGGCACTAAGAGTTGTTAACCTAATCCTATGTAGCTTTTTCTCTGGTAATATCACACTACTAACTAGAGCATACAAAACATTTGCTAGACCAATACTTGAATACAGTTCATCAGTCTGGAACCCACATTACGTATCTGATATTAACACAGTTGAGAAAGTCCAGAAACATTTCACAAGAAGAGTTCTCCACTCCTCTACTCATTGCAGAATACCTTATGCCACCAGGCTTGAAATTCTAGACCTAGAAAACCTTGAATTAAGCCATCTTGGGTCTGATCTAAGTATAGCATATAAAATCATACATTGCAATGTCCTACCTGTCAATGAATACTTCAGCTTCAACCATAACAACACAAGAGCAAACAATAGATACAAACTCAAGGTTAACCGCACCAATCTTGATTGCAGGAAATACAACTTCAGCAACAGAGTGGTCAAGGTCTGGAATACTCTACCTGACTCTGTGGTTTCTTCCCCAAACCCCCAAAACTTCAACTTTGGACTGTCTACTATTGACCTCACCCCTTTCCTAAGAGGTCTGTAGGGGGCGTGCATAAGCGCACCAATGTGCCTACCGTCCCTGTCCTATTGTTTCCTTTATATTTTATTTTTCTTATATGTATTCATGTATGGATACATATCTATGTATCTATCGATACATATCTATGTATCATAAGTATCTATGTTTTACTTATACCGATTATCTTGTAAGCAATTGACAAATAAATAAATAGAAGAGCGAGAACGACGGTGGACAATTAAAGATGGCGCTACTGGAATTTCAAACTGGCCTGATGCTCAGGGGTTCCCCAGATCAAAACGTGTGGGTTCTATCAGTCTCCTTTGTCTCCCCTCTTCTTTTCCCTGCCCCCCCTAAAAAAAGCCAGAGTAATTGTGTAGCTGAATGTTAGTGAAGAGCTCCTCTGGCTATAGAATAATTTGCAGTATTGATAGAATCTCTGGTTGGGTTCCCTTATTATAAACCTTGCAATCAGCTAGTTTCTGGTCCTCCACTTTATATAAACTTCATTAGAATAGCAGAGTTGGAAGTAGTGGTGGGATTCAAATTTTTTTTAATACCGGTTCTGGGGGTGTGGCTTGGTGAGCGTGGCTTGGTAGGCGTGGCTTGGTGGGACGTGGCAGGGAAAGGATACTGCAAAATCCCATTCCCTCCCCACCCCACTAACCTGCTTTCCATCTCCGTTCTCCTGTGCAGGGCAACCAAAGGAGATCCAGCCGATCAGCTGGGACTCAGGAGGTAGAGAAGAGATTGAGATGGGGCCAGTCAGAGTTGGCATTTGCCGGTTCTCCAAACTACTCAAAATTTCCGCTACCAGTTCTCCAGAACTGGTCAGAAACTGCTGAATACCACCTCTGGTTGGAAGGGACCTTGGAGGTCTTCTAGTCCAACACCCCTGCTCAGGCAGGAAATCCTAGACCAGTGGTAGCTAATCTTTTTGGGCTCCTGTATCAAAAATTGTGTGCATGCTCGTGCTCGCTTGGTCATGTGCCAGCACCCAGAAGGAAATGCGCACAACCCTCCATGCCCCTTGCGCATGCGTGCACGATCCTCCCGTCGCCCCTTTACCTGCTCTGCACATGTGCATGCCTCCCAGGTGATTTTCAGGCCTTTTTTTGGCCTCCCAGAGGCTCGAGGGAAGCCTCTGCAGCCTTTGGAGGCTGAAAAATGGGCCCTTTTTGTGACTTCCGGTATTTCCGGAAATACAGGAAATGATGAAATGGGCCTGTTTTTTGGCTTCCCTCAAGCCTCTAGGAAGCAAAAAAGGCCCGAAAATCAGGTGGGAGGTGCGCGCCTGCACAGTGAGGTAAGTTTGCTTGGGGCTCGCATGCCCGCACAAATGGCTCTGCGTGCCATCTATGGCACGTGTGCCATCATGGCCGTAGACCATTTCAGTCAAATGGTTGTCCAATCTCTTCTTAAAAACCTCCATCTTGATTTTGCTCTCCACCCATGATCACAGATGTCTCAAGTTCTTTTGAATTAGTCCAGCCTGGAGAAGAGCTTTTCCACTCATTCTGACCTTGTTCAAGGGCAGTATTGAGAGGTGCAGAGAATTGGCTGGGCTTTATCAGCTATTACCTGTGGTGATTTGAAGTTGAGGTGACAGATGCCAAATTCAGATTGGCAACACTCAAAGCTCAGTTTAGGTCAACAGAGTTGTTGGTTAGACTGAGGTACTTTGACTTCTTAGGTGAGAAAAAGGCCACAGATCCTTGTTCTTCTGAATGTGTTCGTCTTAAAGGGTGAAATTATAAAGCATGAATATTCATCTAGAATATTCTAGATACAAGGCCTCTTCACCATAGACATAGATATAAATAGACAGATAGGTGGATGGATAGATAGATAGATAGATAGATAGATAGATAGATAGATAGATAGATAGATAGATAGATAGATAGATAGATAGATAGATAGATAGATAGACAGACAGATGGATAGACAGACAGATAGATGGATAGACAGAGACAGACATAGATATAGATAGATAATAGATAGAGATTGATGGATAGATAGATAGAAAGACAGACAGATGATAGAGAGACAGACATAGATAGATATAGATAGACAGATAGACAGACAGATCGTTAGCTAGATAGATAGAGAGACAGATAGATAATGGACAGATGGATGGATGATAAAGATGAACACCTGTTTCGGGAGGAGGTAGAGCGGAAGATTATTGTTATCGTTGCATTTCCCTCAGAGAAACTGGGAAGGAAATAAGCACCTTATAGGGAAAAGAAAAAGAAAAATGCAGTCACAGTCTTTCTTTCCTCTATTTCTCTCTAAGAGGCTCTGAGCAGTTTCCAAGACAGCAATCAAAACAATCTTAAATAAAGCTATCACAATAAAACCAACAGTCCCTAAAATAAATGCTTGCCACAATTAAACAAACACAATTTAAATATATATATATATATAAATAAAGGAAAGTAATATAACAGACAGCTCCCCGCACTGCTGAACCTCACCAATCTCAAACACGGGTAGTCCTCAATTTACGGCCACAATTGGGCCCCGAATTTCTGCCGCTAAGTGAGACATCCCTGAAGTGAATTTTGCCCCTTCTTCATGATCTTTTTTGTCACAGTTGTCCAGCGAATCACAGCACTTGTTAAATTAGGAACCTGGTCGTTAAATGAATCAGGTTGACTTCGTAAGAAGATCGCAAAAGGAGATCATGGGACACAGCATCCATCATAAATGTGAGTCAATTGTCAACCATCTGAATGTAAATCACGTGACTCTGGGGATAATTTATCATAATGCTCATAAAAATGGTCGTAAGTCACTATTTTCTATGCCGTCGTAACTTTGAACAGTCACTAAATGAATGGATGTGAGTCCAGGACTATGTGTATTCTCAAGTTACTTTTAGGGAGATGTGGGAAAAGATTAAACTCGACAAAATCCAGGTTACAGTTTAACAGAGTTGGAAGGGCCCTTGGAGATCATCTAGTCCAACCCTTCCCCACCCAAGTAGGAGACCCTACACCATTTCTGACAAATGGCAGTCCAGTCTCTTCTTGAAAGCCTCCAGGAATGATGAAGCTCCCACAACTTCAAAAGACAAGGTTGTTCTTTGCTTTCCATCTTATTGAGTCTGTCATCTGCACCTCTAAAACTGTCTGGTTTGGTTCTGCAACCCAACAGGACAGACACAGACTCCAGAGAGTAATTAGGATTGCAGAAAAAGCAATGGCTACCAACCTGCCTTCTGTGGAGGACCTGTATCCTGCACGAATCAAAAAGAGGGCTGTGAAAATATCTACAGACTCCTCACATCCCGGACATAAACTGTTTCAACTCCTTCCCTCAAAACGACGCTAAAGAGCCCTGCACACCAGAACAACTAGATACAAGAACAGTTTTTTCCCGAAAGCCATCACTCTGCTAAACAAATAATTCCCTCAACACTGTCCAACTATTTACAAAGTCTGCATTACTATTATTATCAATCTTCTCGTCACTCCTTATCACCCATCCCCTCCCACTTGTGACTGCATGACTGTAACTTTATCGCTTGTATCCTTATGATTTATATTGACTGTTTCCTAATATGATTTGATTGCTTATTGTACCTTATGACTATCATTAAGTGTCGTACCTTATGATTCTTGACTCCTGACGAATGTATCTTTCTTTTATGTACACTGAGAACATTTGCACCAAGACAAATTCCTTGTGTGTCCAATCACACTTGGCCAATAAAGAATTTTATTCATTCTATCATCTGTCTGTCTGTCTGTCTGTCTGTCTGTCTGTCTGTCTGTCTACAGTATCTATCTATCTATCTATCTATCTATCTATCTATCTATCTATCTATCTATCTATCTATCTATCTATCTATCTATCTTCTTCCTTTTCCTTTCTTGATCCCCTGTCCTTTTGTTTTTTTTTAAGAAAACATATATTTATTTTGCCAACACAATGTCTTGCAAGAACTGGTTTAAGCCAGCATCTCAGGTATTCAGGGGACTAAGGGGAAGTTTGGTCTCTCTCAATTTCAAAGAGAGCTGCCGTGAGTGACAGGTATTTTGCAATCTTGACTAATGAAATTGCTCAAACTTCCCTTCCCTGGCTCTTTGTTCCAGAGGATGCAAATCAGTCCCTACCAGGTTGATGGAGTAGATTACCTGAGCTATAAATCTACAGGAGTGGTCTGTTTTGACTCTCTGGGTAGCAATATTCAAATTTTCCCCCATTACGCTTTACAGGTATTAACCAAGATCTAAAATTCCCTAGTCACTCTCTGTAAACCTCTAGTTGAGGGAAATCATAACAGGGGTAGGTGGAGGAAGCGAAGGAGAAGGAAGTTGAAGCAACAACTCAATAAACTCAATAAATATTCCCTTGACCAATTCTGTACAGGTAGTTATTAAAAAACCAGGATCCACGAATGCCGGCTGGCAGTTAAACAGCATGATCCCAAATCTTTCCCCACACCGACACCAAATAGCACCAGTTTGATTGGAATAACTTTGTTTTTATCAAATTTTAGTAATAATTTGTTTCTGGAACTCTGCACTTTGATATGGCCCCAGGACAAACAAACAAACAAATAAATACAAGGGGGACATGGCAACTCAGTGGCTAAGACGCTGAGCTTGTCGATCAGAAAGGTCAGCAGTTTCGGCGGTTCGAATCCCTAAGCGCTGCGTAATGGAGTGAGCTCCCATTACTTGTCCCAGTTTCTGCCAACCTAGCAGTTCGAAAGGATGTAAAAAATGCAAGTAGAAAAATAGGGACCAACTTTGGTGGGAAGGTCACAGCATTCTGTGCGCCTTCGATGCTCAGTTGTGCTGGCCACATGACCATGGAGACGTCTTCGGACAGCGCTGGCTCTTCGGCTTTGTGACGGACATGAGTACCGCCCCATAGAGCCGGAAACGACTAGCACGTATGCGTGAAGGGGACCTTTACCTTATACATACATACCTACATACCTACCTACCTACATAAATAAATAAAATAAACAGATTGGAATAACACAAAAATCATTGGCTGCGCTTCCCCCTCCCAATTTACCAACTGCAGTGTTTCACTAAACAACAGTGGCAAGAAAGCTATTAGTGTAAAATGGAGCAAAACTCACTCAACAAGACTTAGACTTAAGACCAGGGGTAGGTTTCAAAAATCCCAGCAACCGTTTCACTGCCCAGTTGCTGGGTAGGCATGGCCATGGTGGGTGTGGCCTACCCGAATTTCCGGGAGGGCAATTTTTCCCCTTCCCCAGAGTCCAGAGGCTTCCCTTGGGCCTCTGGGAGGGCGAAAACCACCTCCCTCAGGCTCCAGAGGGCCTCCAGAAGCCGAAACAGGCCCATTTCTAGAGTTCTGGTTTGGGCTGTTTTTTGCTCTCACCTGCAGGGGTCGAGGGCCGACTCCCGGGCCAGCCGCCGCTGCCTCGCCCACCCGGCGGCTGCCATCTTGGCTAGGCTGGCCGCCACCTTCCCTCGCCTGCTGCGGCCCAAGAGTTGCTACCTTGCCTTCCCACCGCCGATTGGTGAGTGAGGAGGGAAAGCAGCAAGCCCCACCGGTTGCCTACCTTCTCGTGCCGCCAGCCCAGTCGAGTGCCGACTCCCAGGCCAGCCGTCCTTGCCACAGCAAGCTTGAAGATTGAGGAGGACCGCGGCAGACCTGGCTAGCCAAGTTGCCTGCCTCATTTTTGCTAAGTTGCTTTTCTTTATTTATGTATTTATTTATTTTTTTAGTATCTGTTTTTGTTTTTATTAATCATAAAAACAAAACAGATGCTGAAAACAAAATGTTACATTGCTGTTATATATAGATACTTGTTTCTGAATTGCTTTTTCCCAATAGGAAAAAAAACAAAGGAGAAAAAAAACATCAAGATGAATAATAAAATAATTTGTATTTATGTGTTTATTTATTTCTTTAACATCTGTTAAAACAGATACTAAAAAAATAAATAAATGCATAAATAAAAAAAGCAACTTACCAAAAAAATGAGGCAGGCAACTTCTTGTTACATTGATGTTGCTATATATTGATTTAAGCAGAAACATTGATGTAAGAAGAAGTTGCCTGCCTCCTTTTGGGTAAGTTGCTTTTTTATGTATGTATGTATTTATTTTTTTAGTATCTGTTTTTAACAAAACGAGAAGAAGAACTTCAAGGTCGTTTCCAACTCTGTTATTCTGTTATTCAGAATGCAGCATATACCCAAAGTGCAGAAATGGGTAGAAGCGTAGATGAAAATCTACTCTGTCTTCCTGTAGTCTTCCTTTGTTGCCTTAATACAGCAATTCTTCCCTGCCTTCATCCAGCAAAAGGAAGATGGCCATGGATGAATAGAGGCCTGATGGCTTTGAGTGTGTATTTTTGTTCTCCCTCTTTTGAAAAGAGGGGGAAAAAAAAAAGCTATTTTGGACTGTTTGTTTTTCTTCTTCTTCTTCTTTAACTCTGAGCTCGCAGAGTTGCTGCGCACTGCAGTAAAAAAAAAAAACCCTTTTCATTCTGCAGATGCAATGGCAAATTTTGAGTGCAATCCAATTTAGTTCCCCCCGCTCTTTCTCTCTCTCTCTCCCAGAGTGCGAACACATTGTGTGTCTTTCCAGCAGAAGTTAATTCAGCCCAGCTGCAAACCGCTGGGAAAGAGAGCGCAGTTTGGCAACACGGAGACCGCTGCTGCCTCCGAGAACTTCTTCGTTCCAAATGCTACGGTGCTAACAAAAGGATACTTTGCTTGTTCAGATGTAATAATTCCTGATTCCCTCTTACTGCAGAAAGCCAATTAGCAAATGGTTGCTGGAACATGCAGGAAAGAAAGAGGGAGGAAGCCCTATAAACGTGGAGGAGGAGGAGGAGGAGGACTATGAATAAGATTTGCTAATGAGAGGAAAATGTGATTTAGAAGCTGCTCAGACGAAAATTCTTAAAGGGTGTTACTTTCATGGGAATTGACAGCCAACATCGATGCACGAACGTTGACTGTGGATGTTTGCTTGGAAACTGAAACTGTTCTGACCCAAACCGTTTTCCAATAAAACAAACATGAACCAAAGGGAACAGAAACCTTTTAATGATTCTTACCAATCCCCGGTTAAAAGGCTGCTGCAAAATAATTAACTTTGATTAGCACGAGCCTCGACAAAACTGTACGAGGTTGCCAAGAATCACAGATAAGAAATATTTCACAACACAAGAGTCTTCAATTACCCACTGTAATGTTCATGAGGATGGGTTCCAAAACGTCTTTGCTTCCTGCAAAGAATGTCCAATTCCAATTCACAGCTGGCTTTTATCTTCTTGAAGGGGCCATTACCTTGTAGCCTTACTCCCAAGTACCCCTACTGCTGCAGCTGCTCTTTCCTGTGAGCAGCCCTGCACGCACATGCACTTGGCACAGGCTCCTCGGGAACCTCCTCATTGCTGCTGCCAATCTCTGAAGGCAGCAGTCCACACCCTAATAGTCCTGGCCCCTCATCTGAGTCCTCGCTCTCCTCAGCCGTCTGCACCTGCTGCCAGCTAACCACAACAGAAGCATACTATCAGATTGCTTTGCTAAGTAGTGGGAAATCTATCCAGTTGCTTTTTTTTCTTCCCAACACATGGCAGTCTTGGGAAAATGAATTAGGTCTTTGTCGGCAGGTGAAATTTTGCTTCTGCACCTGGTTTTGCCAATTTTTTTGGGTTCTTCCTTTGCATTTTTGGAAAGGCAATCTAGAAATAGATCTTTGGGAAAAAAAAAAACAAGTGAACAAGCTGGATTTTTAGAAACAGAATCACCAGTTCCGGTAGAGGAGAAGGATCTTGAAGATTTCATAGTCCTACAGAGAAGGAGTTGAAACAAAGAATATCTGAGCGTCTAAAAATAATACAAAAATAACAGAATGAGAATGAGTCCACTAATGAGAAAAGACGGCAAGGAAGTAACGGGCAATAAAGAGAAAGCAGAGCTGCTTAATCCATTTTTTTGGCATGTGTCTTCACACACAATAATAATAATAATAATAATTTATATATTTATTTATATATATTTATTTATATATATACAAGAATGGTATAGAATGGTATAGGGTCTCTTTCTTGAGCAGGGGGTTGAACTAGAAGACCTCCAAGGTCCCTTCCAACTCTATTATTATTCTGAAGACAAATGTCAAGAGGAACAACATTTTTCCTTGCAGGACATGCTTTATTCCTGGGGATGTCCAACCTTGGCAACTTTATGACTGGTGGACTTCAACTCTAGAATCCCTCAGCCAGCCAATTCTGGGAGTTGAAGTCCACCATTCCTAAAGTTTCCAGGCTGGGAGTCCCCTGCTGTATTCTACTTCATTCTACTGTATTCTATATCAGGATTCCATGTAATAAATCCATTGCAAGCAAAACATGATAGCAATGTTTCAATATTTGAGGAGCTGCAACAGAGAGGAAGGGGTCAAGCTATTGGAAATAAGGATGAATTTTCTGATAGATAACCATCAACCAATGGAACAGCTTTCCTTTGGAAGTTGTGGGACCTTCATCCCTGGAAGCTTTCAAGAAGAGACTGGACTGCCATTTGTCAGAAATGGTATAGGGTCTCCTGCTTGGGTGGGGGGTTGGACTAGATGACCTACAAGGTCCCTTCCAACTCTGTTATACTGTTATTTGTTAAAACTCCGAGGCAGATGAATTCCTCAAAGAATACCTTTATTGGAAATATCAAATTGGCACAATTCTGGTGAAAACCAACTCTAAAAGATCCCATGGACAACCAGCTAAATAGGAGCCAGCGGTGTGCAGCAGCCAAAAAAGCCAATGCAATCCTAAGTTGCATTAACAGAGGGATACAGTCAAGATCAAGTGAGGTACTAATACACTCTATAAAGCCTTAGTAAGACCACAGCTAGAGTACTGCATCCAGTTTTGTTCACCACACTATAAAAAAGATGTTGAGACTCTAGAAAAAGTGCAGAGAAGAGCAACCAGGATGATTAGGGGACTGGAGGCAAAAACATATGAAGAACGGTTGCAAGAACTGGGCTTGGCTAGTCTAGGGAAGAGAAGAGGGGAGAAAGGATAGCAATCTTCCAATATTTGAGGGGCTGCCCCAGAGAGGAGGAAGGGGTCAAGCTATTCTCCAAAACACCCGAAAGCCAGACAAGGAATAATGGATGGAAACTGAACAAGGAGAGATTCAGCCTAGAAATAAGGAGAAATTTTCTGACATGGAGAACAATCAACCAATGGAACAGAAGTTGCCTTCAGAAGTTATGGGAGCTTCAGCATTTGAGACTTTCAAGAAGAGACCGGACTGCCATTTGTCAGAAATAGTATAAGATTTCCTGCTTGGGCAGGGTTGGACTAGATGACCTACAAGGTCCCTTCCAACTCTGTTAATCTGTAAAAACAATGTCCCAGGATCATATGATTCCTCTTTTGTGACCTTCTGAGAAGCAATGTCAATGGGGAATCAGACTCACCTAACTACAGTGTTACTAGCTTAACGCCTGCTGAGATTCACTTAACAACGGAGAACCGGTAGCAGAAATTTTGAATAGTTCAGAGAACCGGCAAATACCACCTCTGACTGGTCTCACCCCCATCTATTCTCTGCCTCCCATTGAGTCCCAGCTGATTGGTTGGATCTTCTTTGGTTGCCCTGCACAGGAGAATGGAGCTGGAAAGAAGGTTAGCGGGGTGGGGAGGGAAGGGGGATTTTGCAGTAATTTTTTCCCAGGATTGGGTTGGGAATGGAGATTTTACACTATCCTTCCCCTGCCACCCCCACCAAGCTGCACCCACCAAGCCATGCTCCACCAAGCCACGCCCACAGAACTGATAGTACAAAATTTATGAATCCCACCACTGATAAGGAAGAATAATTTTCTGCATCTACCCAATGTGGAAGGGGGAAAATTATCAGCAAATATTGACAAACACTCTTGTTCTTATTGGTCAAATAGACTTTCTGTGAGATGGAAGAAGAGGACAAGCACAAGGAAGCTGTGTTCACACCTGTAGCATTTACTCTTTGACTCAGTAAACTCTCTCTCTCTCTCTCTCTCTCTCTCTCTCTCTCTCTCTCTCTCTCTCTCTCTCTCTCTCTCTCTCTCTATATATATATATATATATATATATATAATTCCATAAGTACTTTGATTAATGGATTTATTTCTGAACAGGTTATGTAGAAAAGGAACTTTGAACTCAGCTAGTTTATTTTTGCACTGATTCTTTGTCAGGAAGTCGTGGTAGACTTCCAGTTGCCTCCTACGCTGATTGCATTGGAACCTTGATTTCAACTTAGTTTAATTTAATTTTAGTCTGGTTTCGTTCCTTTGGGGATTTTTTTCTTGCATACATTTTCTTAATCAGTTCTTTCTGTCTTCTATTTTGTAAACTGCTGAGTCTCCTTCGGGATTTGGTATTCTGTAAATGCAGCTGATAATAGTGTGTTATGATTAATATATTATGTTAATCCCTTTGGGAGAGGGGGCGGTATATAAGTCTAATTTATATATATATATATATATATATATATATATATATATATATATATATATATATATATATATATATATATATATATATAATATTTATTATATTGTATTATATTATATTACATTACACTACATTACTTTACATTACATTATATTTATATTAATTGTGATTGAACCTTCCAGAGCAATACCTAAAGAACTCACTTCATATCTGCAGATGTTGAATTTATCAGACCTGAGCACCCTAATTTTACCAAAGAAAAAAAACCAACCCAACCCCAACCAGTTTTGGAATTGTCTATATTCTTGGATGCCATCTTAATAATACCCAGAACCAAGGTTAGAATTAGAATTATTATGTTTCTACCAGTCTTAGACTGTGAATCTACCCAACTTTATCATAATAATACAAGGAGGAAGAGGAGAAGAAGCAAGAGGAGGAAGAAATGAGAGGATATCAAAGGGTAACCAGGTTAGAATTGTGCGGTGGAACTGCTTGCCTTCAGAAGTCGTGGGTGCTCCATCACTGGAGGTTTTCAAGAAGAGATTGGACAGCCATTTGTCTGAAATGGTATAAGGTTTCTTGATTGAGCACAGAGTAGAAAATTCCCAAGATCCATTCAAACTTTATTATTTGGTTGAGCAGAAGATTGGTCCAAGGTCCTCCCAGCTCTATTATTTTATCTATATACAAAGAAGCTAAGTACCATTCACTCATCACAAAATTTCCAGAACCCTAAAGACTGCAAACTTGAAATTTGTCACCTATGTTTCTCTTGGCTTCTAGGGGCTCACTAAGAAAGGATTTTTCGAAATGACCATCAGATTATTAATATTTCCTATATTATTATTAACGTGCTCTGATGCTAAGGAGTTCTACTCCTCTTCCCCACCTGAAAATAACTCTGTTCCAACTGCCAGTTGCCTCACATTCCGTTTCCTCAGTTCAAACTGGCAGACGTTCCACTCCTTCACTCAGGAGCGGCCTGGGGCTCCTTATAATACTATACTATACTGTTTCAATCACCGACCACCACTGAGCCAATGGATCTTGAACCGGATTTCTTCTGCATAGCCCGATCACATAGTTTTGTCGTGAAGCATGGATATAGTATTTCTTATATAGCAATTAACACGCTCTGATGCTAAGGAGTTCTACTCCCACTCCCCACCTGAAAAGAAATCTGTTTCAACTGCCAGTTGCCTCACATTCCGTTACCTCAGTTCAAACTGCCAGACGTTCCACTCCTTCACTCAGGAGCGGCCTGGGGCTCCTTATAATACTAAACGTCGGTACCTCACCAAAATGATTATTCCTTCCACCAATGGAACAGCTTCCAGATTCAAGATGGCGGGAGCCATATTCCCTTATGTGTTTCAATCACCGACCACCACTGAACCAACGGATTGTGAATCAAATTTCTCCTACATAGCCTAATCACGAATTTTCATCACGAAGCATGGGTATCCAGCTAGTATTCTATATTCTATTCAGATGAAGTATAGAGGTTGGATTAAAAGATATCAAAGGTCCTTTCCAACTGTGTTACTCTGAATATTTGCAATTGGCAGAACCTTTTGGTGCGGATCAGCAAAACCAAAACGAACAGACACATTCTTACAGAAAACCCAATATTAGAGACTAAGATATAATGCCTTTAGAGAGACCATTATAATGCCTTGGTAAGGCCACATTTGGAATACTGCCTTCAGTTTTGGTCGCCACAATGTAAAAAGAAGGTGTTGAGACTCTAGAAAGAGTGCAGAGAAGAGCAACAAAGATGGTTAGGGGACTGAAGGCTAAAACATACAAAGAACAGTTGCAGGAACTGGGTATGCTTAGTTTAATGAAAAGAAGGACTAGGGAGTGACATGATAGCAGTGTTCCAATATCTCAGGGGCTGCCACAAAGAAGAGGGAATCAAACTATTCTCTAAAGCACCTGAAGGCAGGACAAGAAGCAATGGGTTGAAACTAATCAAGGAGAGAAGCAACCTGGAATTAAGGAGAAATTTCCCAACAGTGAGAATTAATCAGTGGAACTACATGCCTCCCAGAAGTTGTAAATGCTCCAACACTGGAAGTTTTTAAGAAGAGATTGAATAACCATTTGTCCGAAGTGGTGTAGGGTTTCCTGCCTGAGGAGGGGGTTGGACTAGAAGACCTCCAAGGTCCCTTCCAACCCTGTTATTCTCTTCCCTTCTATCTTCATATAGTGCAAAAGGTGTCTCAGTGTATTTAGACACGTCAGCCAAGAGAGGTTCCTTGCCCATATTGTTGCAAGAAAGGAGAAGGCCAAAGACGAAACCCACCAGCTGACCACCAGTGTGCTAAGAAGCAACTTCAAATGAGGGATGAAGAAACCAAGTGCTTTAGCAGAAATCTTTTTTTTGTTTTTTGTTTGGCAAAAGATTGCCCAAAAATGCCTCGTACTTGCTTAAAACGAAGCAAGGTTATTTCTGCAATTTAGGCTTAGCAACCCGCGATAAGGAAAAAAAATAAAACCACGTTTGATTTATGCAACGGGCTCACACAAAAACATGAAACAATTTTTATTTTAGGCTACGAGGTAGTTCTCTCTTTCTCTCTCTCTCAAACCTCCCTGGAGAAGTTCTCCTGATTTTTATCATAAAATATTGATTTGTCAACCAGTTCTGAGCTTTTAATTTTCTGTTTTTTGAAGGTTGTAATATGAGAGATAAGGGGAACTCAGGTATATCAGCGGAAGATCTAGGATTTTCTTATCAATAAACTCCTGACTGCTTCAGAGTTTTACAATTTTTTTTTCTGACATCAGGTTCAGACATCAGATAAACTCTCTTGGCTTAGTATATAAAGATGCCTTATTTCTTCTTAAACCATTTCTAACTGGGAAGCTGGAATCAAAATTTTGTATCATAATTTACAGCGGATGGTGAAGGGCTTTCCATCTTTATATAGCACTTTATAATGCTTTGGTAAGGCCGCATTGGCAAACTGCATCCAGTTTTAGTTGCAACGATGCAAAAAGGATGTTGAGACTCTAGAAAGAGTGCAGAGAAGAGCAACAAAGATGATTAGGGGACTGGAGTCTAAAACATAGGAAGAATGGTTTCTGGAATTGGGTAGGTCTAGTTTAATGAAAACAAGGACTAGTGGGTGACATGATAGCAGCATTCCAATATCTCAGGGGCTGCCACAAAGAAGAGGGAATCAAACTATTCTCTAAAGCACCTGAAGGCAGGACAAGAAGCAACAGATGGAAACTAATCAAGGAGAAAACCAACCTAGAACTAAGGAGAAATTTCTTGACTCTGAGAACTATTAAGTATTTGAACAATAAAGCTCCAGAAATTGTGGGGGCTCCAAACACTGGAAGTTTTTAAGACGAGATTGGACAATCATTTGCCTGAAATGGTATAGGATTTCCTACCTGTGCAGGGGGTTGGACTAGAAGACCTCCAAGGTCCCTTCCAATATTCTATTCTATTCTATTCTATTCTATTCTATTCTATTCTATTCTATTCTATTCTATTCTATTCTATTCTATTCTATTCTATTCTATTCTATTCTATCCCTTCCCTTCCCATCCCATCCCATCCCATCCCAACCCATCCTATTATATTATATTCTTCATTCACAATATTCTATTCTATTCTGTTCTGTTCCGTTCCGTTCCGTTCCATTCCATTCCATTCCATCCATTCCATACCATTCCATTCCATTCCATTCCATTCCATTCCATTCCATTCTATTCTATTCTATTCTATTCTATGCAAAAGATTTTACAAAGGAAAAAATAAATTAGATCACATTTACATTTTTTTCTAGATGCTAAACCCTTGAAAATGTCTGTTCTGCATGGAGAAGCAGTGGGCACATTTAATTATTTTCATCTCCATAGTCTTATAGAGTGTCCTGATGACCATTTTCTGTTAGATTTGTGATAGGTTGTCATGGTGAAAAAAAAACAAAACTATTTTAGGATGATTAGAGTTTTCTAAAACCATTAGAGATACTTTAGCTTTACCTTCCTGCAGAAAAGGTAGACATGACAAAATGGCAGATTCTTTGAGAATCAGACTATCAACACAGTTTACATAAACTTAGAACATAGAATAATAGAGTTGGAAGGGACCTCGGAGGTTTTCTAGTCCAACCCCTGTACCAGTGGTGGCTAACCTTTTTGGCAACGCCTGTCAAAACTGGAGCGCGTGGGCGTCGGAAACTGGAAGAGCAGCTCCTCAACGCGCATGCGTAGGAGCACCGGAAACCAGAAACGTAGCTTCCTGGTGTGTGCGTGTGAGCCGGATACTTGGTCTTCCAGTTTTTAATGTGCAAGCGTATTCAAAAACCAGTTGGTGGCGTGCGCATGCGCTCTGGGGAGTTGCTCTCAGTTTCTGGTGCTCTCACATGCATGAAGACCAGCTGGCCAGCATGCATGCATGCGCTCCAGGGAGCAGCTCTTCCGCTTTCTGGTGCTCCCATGCAAGAAGACCAGTTAGCTGGCATGCATGCTCACACTGGAAGCCAGAGGAGCTACAGGCATCAGCTGGCATGCCCAGAGAGATTGCTCTGTGTGTCACTTCTGGCATGCGTGGCATAGGTTCTCCATCACAGCCCTACACCACTGCAGACAAATGGTTGTCCAGTGTCTTTTTGAAAGCCTCCAAGGATGGAGCATCCACAACTTCAGAAGGCAAGCTGTTCCATTAATTGATTGTTCTCGCTGTTTTCATTGTTCTTCTTTCTAAAGTTATTCCGATGTGCTATGGGCAAGGCCCGCTTGTTTGGGGTAGAATTGGTGCGACTGAATGGAATTGAGCGTTTGCAGACTGGATACCCTTCCTGATGCCTACACAGAGTTTGCAGCAGATATTTTCTCTTTGCACCAGAGATGATATTCAGCAGGTTTTGACCAGTTCTGGAGAACCGGTAGTGGAAATTTTGAGTAGTTCAGAGAACCAGCAAATTCCTCCTCTGACTGGTGCCACCCCATCTATTCTCCGCCTCCCATTGAGTCCCAGCTGATCAGCTGGGTCTTCTTTTGTTGCCCTGCACAGGAGAACAGAGCTGGAAAGCAGGTTAGTGGAGTGGGGAGGGAATGGGGATTTTGCAGGAACCTTTCCCCAGGAGTGGAGTGGGAATGGAGATTTTGCAGTATCCTTCCCCTGCCACGCCCACCAAGCCACGCCATGATCACCAAGCCATACCCACAGAACCGATAGTTTTTTGAATCCCACCACTGCTTTTACGTCCTAGCACAGAAACATCTGCTGCTACCTAAGATTGAACTCTTAACCTTCCAAGCAGGAGGCAAGCGATTTCACCCTTCGGCCACCCACCACTCTCTTAAAGAGATAATTGATAAGTCATTAAAAGAACACCTCCATCTGTCTTCATATTCAGAAGTCCAACAAGATCATTTATCCAGAAAATAACTTAAGATACACTTTAAAGGATGTTTCTAATTGTATTATAAATTACAGCATCACTCACCCTTACAGTAAGATGTATATTGGCAAAATTACTCGAGCACTGAAGAAGAGATTATTGAGCAGGTATTGAAAATCAAACATGCAAAAATGGATCCATTTTTGGTGAATCATTTCATGCCCCGCTCTTTCTTGAAGCAATAGATTTACTGTTCTGGAGGCAGTCAAGCCCCCATAATTTATTAGAGTCCATTTGGACAGCAGGAAAAAAAAAAATCATTATCCACTAAATTCAGGTAGCCTAAATGAGAATTCACATTTGCCATGAACTTTTGAAAGTTTGCTCACCAAACAATCTGAAATTGATCTCTACCATAAATTTATGGTATTAGGTCTTGGAAGCGCATTCCAAGAAGATGAAAGAGAAGTGTATTTGTGAAAGGCGGTTATGAACTCAAGGGTGAGATATTTTATTATTTTTAAGAGATAAATATGCCAGCTGGGAGACGGGAGAAGAAGGCAATTAGACCAATTATATAAAAAAGGTTGGCATACGGATGGTTATGTTTACTATTTCATTGCGTAAATGCTAGATAAGACGTTATCGCATGCACTTTATGTATTTATTTCTGAAAACTTTGCGCACAAAGTGAATGCTGAATTTGGCCGGCGTGTAATAAAGGAAAGAGAGAATGTGTTTGCTTTATTAGATAAGAGCTTTATCAGCAAAATGAAGGAAACAAGTTTATTGCCATAGAGGCAGCTTTGTTGCAAATCCTAAAATCTTTATTTTTTTCTTAAGTGTTCTATTGGCACAGCTGTTTGATGGTTATTCCTGCCTTTCTCGAAGAATTTCTTTCTCTGTTAACCAGCCTTCCTGGAAATTAAGAAGGAAATGACTAAACTGTTTCAAGAAACCAAAAATCAGGCCAGGCTGTTTTGCTTTCTTGTTACTTTTCAGGAATCTTAATGTAGAGTTTTTCGGTGTATGTGAATGCCTGAAGAGGTGGAAGTTAGATGGAGCTACGGTGGTGGCAGCTGACCTATCTGAACTACTTACACATTGTCCGGGTCAAGGTTGACTCAGCCTTCTGTCTTTCTGAGGTCGGTAAAATGAGGACCCAGAATGTTGGGGTCAATATGTTCATTCTGCAAACTGTCCAGATAATTCTGTCCAGATAGCATTGTGGGATGATATATATAATGTAATTTTAAGTGTTATTGCTATCTTTTCTACTGCTAGTAGCTAATGGTTAACTTACTTTCTTTGCAAGTAGATGTCCTTGTACATTCTGAATTTCCGTGGTGCCCTGCTCCTGCCCCTCACATATAGCAAGAGTTCTACAGGTGTTTTTTCAAAACTCCCCCCCCAAAAAACAGGCCCTCAGAGAACACCCCCACTACACAGGTCTGCATTCTGAGCTCAGCACAACAACAGTCCCTGGGTAGCCAAATCCAATGGGCACACACAAAGAGAGAGAATAGTCCATGATTCAAATGGGTCAGGATACATAACATGAGTACACAAAGCACAGAACTGGGCATGTTGCTCCAGCAACACCCTTAAGTTCTTGATACAATCAAGATCAATTGAGGTACTAATGCCACTCTATAAAGCCTTAGTAAGATCATACCTAGAATCCTGCATCCTGCACGTGTGCTTTGCGCCTGCACACAGGGGTTGAAGACTGATCTCTGTCCGAATGCTGGTGAGTGAGCTGAGGTGTTTTTTAGCTCAGCTGAGGCGCACAATCTGCTCTGCCACGCGAATGAGCTGAAGTAAAAAAAAACAAGGGAATATAGGAGAGACAATGGCAGGGCCAGCCAGAGATGGTATTCGCCGGTTCTCTGAACTAGTCGAATTTTCCCCTGCCGGTACACTAGAACCAGTCGAAACCGGCTGAATACCCTCTCTGACCTTGAGGCTACCATAGCACCGTGCACTGTTTTTGTACCAATTATTCGTCACCGCCCTCCATTCCAGCTTTTTATTAACGCAATAATGTTCTCCGATTTGCTCCTGCAGGTTTTTCTGCTGTTCTCGGGTTAATAAATTGCATTATTGGTCAAATAATGCAAAGGGACACTGGCGCGGGGGAAAATACAAATGTGATATTGTGCAATGGTTATTACAACATCAGAGCTGCTGTAATAGATTTCTGTTCTTTCCTAATGTCTCCAGGAAAGTCTCTCCCCCCCCCCACCTTATTAATTCATTCCTAGAACTCTTTTGTTCCTCCTCTTGCTGCAGTTGTTATTATTTTTTCCTTCTTCCAATTCTGCACATTTACAGGTTAGGTTTTCCACGTCTTCACCCCTCATGATTGCGATGCCTTTTAGAACATTTGAATTGCTATCATCATCATTATCATCATCATTATCTCTATTTTAATATCCCCTTCTCCTACAAAATCATACCAAATGTTTACAGAACACCGTGCAGCATAAAGCAAAACATTCATAGAGAAGAGGTCTATAGGAAAAGAGGTCGCAAAAAATGAAGGCGCCTGAAAATGTAAATCGGTGAAAGTATTCCAGAATTGGAAGAGTTGGAAAGGATCTTGGAGGTCTTCTAATCCAGCCCCCTGCTCAAGCAGGAAACCCTAGACCATTTCAGACAAATGGCTGTCCAGTCTCTTCTTGAAAACCTCCAGTGATGAAGCATCCACAACTTCTGGAGGAAAACTGTTCCTTTGATTAATTGTTCCAACGGTCAGGAAATTCCTCCTTAGTTCCAGTTTGCTTCTCTCCTTGGTTAGTTTCCACCTGTTGATTCTTGTCCCTCTTTCAGTTGCTTTGGAAAATAGGTTGCCCCCACTTCTTTGTGGCAGCCTCTTAGATATTGTAAGAAAGCTATCATGTCAGCCTTCTCTTCATTGCACTAGACGTACCCAATTCCTGCAACCATTCTTCATATATTTTAGCTTCCAACACTCAAATCATTTCTGTTGCTCTTCTCTGCACTCTTCCTAGAATCTCAGCTCTCTCTTTTATATTGCGGCAACCAAAGTTGGATGCAAAATTGGATGCAAGCGATTTTCTAAAGCGCCTCTAGGACAGACAAAGAATAATGGCTGGAAACTGAACAAGGAGAGATTTAATCTGGAAATAAGGAGAAACTTTCTGACAGTGAGAACAAACAACCAATAGAAGTTGCCTTCGGAAGTTGTGGGAGCACCATCGTTGGAGGCTTTCGAGAAGAGATTGGACTGCCATCTGTCAGAAATGCTGTAGGGTCTCCCGCTTGGGTCGGGGGTTGCACTAGATGACCTATAACATCCCTTCCAACTCTGATTATCTGTTATCTGTGATCAGTATTTCAAGCCTGGTCTTACCAAGGCAGTATAAAGTGATATTAACACATCATGCGATCTTGATTCTACCCTTCTATTAATGCATCCTAGATTTGCATTGATTTTTTGGGCAGCTGCAGCACACTGCTGGCTCACAGTTCAATGATTGTCTACTAGGACTCCATGATGCTCTCACAGTTACTACTATTCAGCCAGGTACCAACTATTCCATACCTGAGCATTTGATTTTTCTTGCCTAAATGCAAAAGCTTAATTTTCATTAATTTCGGAATGTACTATAGCACCACAAAGAAAACTCACCCAGGAATGATGGCAAGATGGCATTCTGAAGTGCTAAGCATGAGCAGTAAAATCTCTCTCTATGAAACCAGTGCTCGATAAGGTCAGTAGCTATCAAGGTAGGCCACTGTATCTTAATTCTAAGCTGCTTAGCACCTTAACCATCATCACCAAAAGCTTGACCCTTGAACCTTGCCAATTGCTTCAAGAGACATAGCACTGTCATCCAGGTTGGACCTCAGGATGAAACACAGGGGCAACTATTCAGTGGTGAGATTCAATTTTTTTTACTACCGGTTCTGTGGGCATGGATTGGTGGGCATGGCACGGTTATAGGTAGCAGATAATCAGATTTGGAAGGGACACTGTAAGTCATCTAGTCCAACCCCCCACCCAAGCGGGAGACCCTACACCATTTCTGACAAATCTCTTCTTGAAAGACTCAAGTGATGAAGTTCCCACAACTTCTGTTCCATTGATTAATTGTTCTCATTGTCAGAAACTTTCTCTTTATTTTCAGGTTAAATCTCTCTTTGATCAGTTTCCATCCATGATTCCTTGTCTGGCCTATAGGCGCTTTAGAAAATAGCTTGACCCCTTCGTCTCTGTGGCAGTCCCTCAACTATTGGAAGACTGCTGTCCTGTCTCCCCTGGTCCTTCTCTTCACTAGACTAGCCAGGCCCAGTTCCTGCAACCGTTCTTCATATGTTTTAGTCTCCAGTCCTCTAATCATCCTAATTATATAATCTCTGCACTCTTTCCAGAGTCTTAACATCTTTCTTATAATGTGTGACCCAAATTGGATGCAGTACTCTAGGTGTGGTCTTACTAAGGCTTTATAGAGTGGTATTAGTACTTGCCTTTATCTTGATTGTATCCCTCTGTTAATGCAACTTAGGATTGCATTAGCTTTTTTGGCTGCTGCTGCACACTGCTGGCTCATATTTAGCTGGTTGTCCACTAAAACTCCAAGATCTCTGTCACAATTACTGCTATTGAGCCTGGTTTCACCCAGTCTGTACTTCTGGTTTTTCTTGCCTAAGTGTAGGACTTTACTTTTCTCTACACTGAATTTCATTTTGTTAGATACGGCCCAGTGTTCTAGTCTGTCAAGATCCATCGGTTTGGCGGGCATGATTTGGTGATCATGGCAGGAGAAGGATACTGTAAACCTCCATTCCCTCCCCATTCCTGGGGGAAGGATACTGCAAAATCCCCTTTCCCTCCCCACCCCACTAACCTGCTTTCCAGCTCCATTCTCCTATGCAGGGCAACCAAAGAAAACCCAGCTAATCAGCTGGGACTCAGGAGGCAGAGAATAGATGGAAGCAGGGCCAGTCAGAGGTGGGATTTGCCGGTTCTCCGAACTACTCAAAATTTACGTTACTGGTTCTTCAGAACTGGTCAGAACCTGCTGAATACCACCTCTGGACCTATTGTATTTCCCACCCCTACCTTATAATTTGCTGGGTTTTTTTTTTTTTTTCATATGACACAATTTAAAAGTGAAATCATTCTTTAACACTTTGGAAGAAGCCTCACTGGGTTTGTTAAGAGAGGCCCTCAACATTTTGCTAGGTAGTGGAAAAATCACACGCTGACCTCTTTTTCAAGCCACTTTCTCTCACCAGCCAAATCGCATGCAATTATTAGGAGCTGTCATTTCCTCTCTAAATGGATGAAAAGAAAAACTGAGTTGAATATAAAGTCCTGATTTGAAACAGCCCCAATGAAGTCATAAATATGGAAACCTTCAAGGGTGCATTTCTTCCTGATATTAGAGGATAGATGAAGCAATATGAGATTAATAGCGTAATCCATCTGGGCATTTCTAACGCCGTTTCTTATGAGAACACAGTAAAAAAATGGCCTCAAATTGTGTTAAGAAGTTTACAAAGCTTGGATGCATTTGCTTAATGAGCTCCCATTGAAATTAACAACCCCTTGAAGAAATGCAAGTTGTACGTAACCCTTAGGTTGTTTGATTTTGTAGCCCTCTTTTCCTTACATGATTCCATAAACTGAGTTAATTAATTTGGAAATCAGCTATTTGTATGTAGGGACTTACGAGTCCATTCAGTTGATAGAAACATCTGGGTCATCTTAGCTGACCTTGGAAAGTCACACAGGCTAGTATTTAGAATACTAATATACTAATTACTACTATTTAGAATCCTAAATAGAATGAGTATTTAAAATAGAGTAGAATAGAATAGAATGGAATGGAATGGAATGGAATGGAATGGAATAGAATAGAATAGTATAGAATAACAGAGTTGGAAGGGATCTTGGAGATCTTCTAGTCCAACCCCTGCTTAGGCAAGAAACTCTATACCATTTCATACAAATGGTTATTTGATCTTTTCTTTAAAACTTCCAGTGTTGGAGCATTTACAACAGTTATATAAAGTTATTTGCACAGTCTGTTTACCAAATATTTAACTTAACCTAGCTGTCCCTTGGACTGCAACGCTATCCAACCGGTCAGTCCTAGAGGAGATCAACCCTGACTCCTCTTTAGAAGGCCAGATCCTGAAGATGAAACTCAAAGACTTTGGTCACCTCATGAGAAGGAAGGACTCACTGGAGAAGAGCTAAATTCTGGGAAAGATCGAGGGCAAAAGAAGAAGAAGAAGGGGATGACAGAGAATGAGGTGGCTGGATGGAGTCCCTGAAGCAGTCGGCGTGAGCTTAAATGGACCAAGGGAGATGGTAGAGGACAGGAAGACCTGGAGAAACGTTGTCCATGGGGTCGTGATGGGTCGGACATTGGACACGACTTTGCAACAAACAACAACAACAAAATTCAATGAATCCTGACTGATAGGTTCCGATAGCACACACCAAAGCTTTGATTAATCACACTGACAACCTGGATTCACACAACAATTCATTCAATAGGATTAAGTTGCTGGCACATGGGTTAGTCCTTAGTTGCAGAGGCTTCTTTGCCATTCATGGGAGAAAAAAAACACACACACAACCCTTCCAGTGATTACTCATAACCTTTTAAAGGAGTAGGCCTAACCCAGTGTTGGGATTCCATTTTTTTTACTATCAGTTCTATGGCCATGGCTTGGTGGGCATTGGCAGGGGAAGGATACTGTAAAATCTCCAGTCAGAGGTGGCATTTGCCGGTTCTCCGGACAACTCAAAATTTAATGCTACCAGTTCTCCAGAACTGGTCTGAACCTGCTGAATACCACCTCTGGTCTAACCTAAGTAGAATTCCATGCCAAGGAGATTCGGCCAATCCTGGTGATTTCCACAGCCTTTTAAAGTATTTATTGCAAGAGATCTTCTGCAGTGATTGAATGATTTTGTTCTCTCTCTCCTTTTAGCTGCTGCAAAAGATGTTTGTTACAAAATGCAAATAAGTGCAGCTCCGTTTACTTGATGAACTCGATAAATGACAATTAAAAATGCGTGATTTCCCTGATTACCTTGGTTTGCATTCCTTATTTTGACCCTTCTCCAAATTAATGCGGGTGGAAAAAGGCAGCCATGCCATCTTGCTTTAATAAATCAATGAGTAATCTTTTTTTCTCTGAGTATTCGGTTTAGCTAGTAGCCGGAAACAAAAAAAATAATAATAATGTCTGAGCAATAGACAGTAAAAATGACTGTCTTGGAAACTTGGGTGTCTTGTTAAAAACTGGGTGAAACCTATCAACTTTTGAAAGTACATTCTTCTGATGTGGAAAGATAGCTTGTTGGGAAAATACCTTGCTTGAACTCTTTGCTAATGGACCTTCCTTGACAAGGTTTTCTTTGAAATGTGAAAATTACAGATCAAGAGTAAGCAGGGATTGAGTAAGTGTAAGAAGAGATGGGACTGCCATCTGTCAGAAATAATGTAGGGTCTCCAACTTGGGCAGGGGGTTGGACTAGATGACCTACAAGGCTATTTATCTGTTATTCTATCTTATATCTATCTATCTATCTATCTATCTATCTATCTATCTATCTATCTATCTATCTATCTATCTATCTATCTATCTATCTATCTATCTATCTATCTATCTACCTACCTACCTACCTACCTACCTACCTATCTATCTATCTATCTATCTATCTATCTATCTATCTATCTATCTATCTATCTATCTATCTATCTCTATTTCTATTTATCATTTATCTATCATCGATATCTATTATCATCTATCTATCTATATATCTATCTATCTATCTATCTATCTATCATCTATCTATCTATCTATCTATCTATCTATCTATCTATCTATCTATCTATCTATCTATCTATCATCTATCTATTATATTAACTGCCATCCTGCTACCTTTTGTTAATTTCTTGGGTTCAGAGTGAAGTCTTCAGAAGGAAGTACTGTAAATGGAAAGATAAAATGCAGTAAAAATAAAATTGGTTGTATTGTGTCAGAGATTGAGAAACTGGACCTCTTGTTCCAAGCATTGGGAAATAGTTGGCTATGTACAGCTTTGATAAGGCCACAGCTTCTCTCATTTCAGGGAAATGCATATGAAAAAAAATGATTAAAATCCTTTAATCAATATAGATATATTGTACTCTCCTTTATGGGAAATCAAGTGGGAGTTTGAGAAGTGATGCTCATATCTGAGACTTTTGCTGAGACTCTAATCAAACAAAAGGCACACACACACACACACACACACACACAATGAGAGAGAGAGAGAGAAAGAGACAGAGAGAAAGAGAGAGAGGGGGGAGAGAGAGAAAGAGAGATAAGGCATAGATTGAGAGATAGATAGATGGATGGATGGATGAATGGATGGATGTCTCGACAGGTAAAGAAAGAGAGAGAGAGACAAGGGGGAGGGAGAGAGACAAGGGGGGAGAGAGATAGACAGATAAAGAGATAAATTGAGAGCTAGATAGAGAGATAAAGATAGGCAGGCAAATGGGTGAATGGATGTCTCAATAGGTAAGGAGATAGATATATGACAGATATATAACAGATAGATAGATAGATAGATAGATAGATAGATAGATAGATAGATAGATAGATAGATAGATAGATAGATAGATAACAGAGAGAAAGAGAGAGGGGTATTGTTTGTACCATTGGCTCATCGCCAATTGAAGAGAGGAATGATGCTATTTTTCTCAGCCACTTACAAGAAAACAGACAGTTCTACTTTGTCGGTTCCTAATTAACTTGAGTCTCTTCCATTTTCTTTTTTTCTTTTTGCTTGCTTGGCCTGTATGCTCGGGAAGGATGTGTGCAAGGAATGGAAGACGTATGAAGAACCCTGGTCGGTCACATGTGTGTGTGTTTCATGCTGGAATGGGAAGGGATGGTAGGTTCACCCTCTAGAAATACGAGGAACCCTTCCCTTAACCCTCATTCGAAGTTACAACGATGCTGGAGGGAAAAATACGGGACTTACAAACCAGGATCACTGGAGCATCCCTACCACCTCACGATAAAAATTCAATCTGTATTTATGATGGTTGCTTAGCATCCCAGGGTTTGTGATCCCATTTGCAACTTTCCAACAAAGCAAAGCCTATGAAGGAAAGCCAATTTCTGTACAATTCTCTGAACTGCAGCGATTTGCCTAACGATTATAGCAAAAATGGGCGTGGCTCACTCACTCACTAACCATCTTGCTTAGAAATGGAAATTCTGGACCCAATTCTGGCCGTAGGTAGAGAACTACAGTCTCTGTATCACCACTCGCTACATTTTTTTCCACTGCTGCTTATTAGCTTATCTACCGGTTATATACAACTGGTAGCATCTTTTTTTTTTTTTACTACCCTGTGTAAGAAAGATTGAATATTATGGGAAGGGAAGAACCTGTTAAGCGGAGGAAATCAGAGTCCAGGCCCTTCAAATGAATATCATCATATCCTTTTAATGATCGCATAATCCCTTGCAGGGTGGATCTGGGCAACTGAATGAAGTTAGCAGAGTGTTTACTGGCTGGCTGCCCTGCCTGTCACCGATGCGGAGTTTTGTTCAGCAAATATATTCTCATTGTGCCCAGAGAGAGAAATATCTGCTTCTACTCACAGCTTCCTGATTGTGAGGTGAGAGCTCCACCTTTAGGTCACCGCATCTCCTTCCCCCTATTAGAGCAGGTCACATTGTCCAATTGAATCTCTTTGTATTGTTATGAGAAAAATTTTTGGATTTCGCAAAGACCTGCTGAAGGGTCCTTGGCTCTCACTCTTGTCTTTTTGATGTCTGGAGCAAACTGAGAAGCGATAATGGATGCAACAGTAAAACCATGGTTTGTACTTGACACTATTCTTGTTTTAGGTTATGCTGCGGTTTCTCTTTAGTTAGTATAAATCTTTTATTCTACTTTGTTGCTGGTTGGCATTTTGAAGTCTGAGAAAAATAAAATAAAATGAGGGTCTGAAAATGGGTCAAGGACAATGTCAGGGGAGACTGAAGGAAGTTTCCAGCTCTTTCTGAGGCTGCACATTGCCAGATAGGAAAGGCTCTACGTCCCCATAATCAAAGTTTACTTTTCTATCTCTCTTTGTTCAGGAGCGTAATGTTTCCTTGTTTTCTGAGAAAACAAACCACTAAGGAAATGACCTGATTAGGTTCAAAAAAAGAAGCACTTTGCATTCAGATGAAGAGAGAGAAAAAAATAACACCGAGGAACCCTCGATATTGTGTCTTGTGGGAGACGAGAATTCAACTTTTCTTTGTCTTTTGGTCTTGATTGAAAACAACGCAAAGAGTAAGAGTGAGTGTGTGTTTCTGTGTGCCCTACTTGTGCAATAGTGGATGAGGCCTGCTAAAATCTACAAAGTGAAATGAAGACTCCAGCACAATGCAAAGGAAAAGTTGACTTAACAAAATTTGAAAGATCTATCCAGATCTTTCCATCTATCCAGGCGGGATGCTGCCGAAATAACAACCGGTTGGGTGATGGTTCATGTCATGCCCCTGTCGGAATCTGATTCTGAGGGGGAGGCTGAGCACTGACAAGGAGTGGGAGTGTGGCTCCGTTGGCTGTGGAAGAAACTGGGGAAGGGCAAAATCTGGCTGGGCAGAGCAGGGAAGAGGTAGAACAAGGGAGAGGGAGTTCAGAGGAAGACCCAGGCCCACCCTCTCTTCATCCAAGGGCACGCAGGGAGGAACAGAGAAGAGAGCAACGTGGGTTGCATGGCTTACGGGGGAGGAAAGGGCCCTGATTCCCTTCATTAGCTGCAGCTGGGAACACAGTGTTTAAAAAGGGAGGTTGCGCACAGCAACTTGTTGGGAGAAAATCATGAATTATCTGGTATTGGCAAGGCTTATCTGGGTTGCTGCTGTCTTCCTAACTGTGTGTGTTTTGCTGGCCTTTCAAGTCTGCAATCCCTTCTCCTGCCCTGTCCAGTTAATTGCTGCAGCGTGGTTTGTGTGGATTTTTATTTACAGTTTGTATGTACTTTGTTTTCGGACTGAATTTCCTTCACTTAAAGACTGTTCTTGGGAAAGTTTTTCCTCCAGCCGAAGGTAACCTGGACACTGAGGGCAAAGTTGGGGGTATTAAACAGCCTCTTCTTATTTATGTGACTGTGTTGCCTTTGTGCCATTCCTGGGGTCATCACAGTTCATGTGCCTGGTGCACGCTGCACATGCATGAACAGCAATGCAAAAATCCTTACCTGTTATGTTACTTTGGGGGAGTAACACAGCTGAGGAGCGGCAATCCACTCTTCCACGCTGATCAGCTGGGCTGATAAAGGTCAGTGCAGCGCAGGGGTGAGCAGGCAGGCAGGCCCACATGATCGTCGGAGGGAATCGGTTTGCTCCAGTGGTGGGATTCAATTTTTTTTACTACTGGTTCTGTGGGCATGGCTTGGTGGGCGTGGCAGGGGAAGGATACTGTTAAAACTCTAGACATAGGTAGTATTTCTTCGAACTACTCAAAATTTCCGCTACCGGTTCTCCAGAATCGGTCAGAACCTGCTGAATATCGCCTCTGGTTTGTTCCCAGGTGATCTTCAGAGCTAGGGGTTCACCTGAACTGGTATAAACCAGCAGAATCCCACCCCTGGGTCTATTCAATAAGCAAAAGGCCGGTTTTGCCAGAAGCAAGGCCAATGTGATGACCCGGGGCATGACACAAAAATAACCAAGTCACAAAAATAGAAGAAAGTCCCTTTAATGCCTCCAATTTGGCTCCAATGTCCAATTATCCTCGGCTGGATATCAAACTCTGAAAGAAAGCAGTTTACAGAGGGAGTAAATGCAGTCCGCACCCAAAGTAAATTTAATTCAAAATAAAAAACCCAACACACCACACTGAAGGAATTACTACAGCAGGCAAGGATGATTAATTGCAGACTTCTATCAGGTAAGTCAGCAACCACAGTTGGGAGGAAGCCAAAACACAGATGAGCTCTGACAAGAATAAAACACACTTTGCTTTCAGCAACTTTGCCATGTGCAGTTTGTCCTTTTAAACACTCCTCCCAGCTGCAGCCCATGAAGGTGATCAGGGCCCCTTCCTCCCCCATAGACTATGTCACTGATGTTTCTCCCTTATCTGCTCCTCCCTGCGTGCCCTGCGATGAAGAGAGGATGGGCCTGGGTCTTCCTCTGAATGCCCACCCAGCCTGTGCCCTTCCCTGGTTTCCTCCACAACCACTGGAGCCACACTCCCACTCCCTGTCGGCTGTTCCATCTCTCCCTCAGAGTCAGACTCCAACAGGGCCATGACAACCAGCCTTCTCCACAGAGTAGAGTTTGGGTCTTCATATCAAGACTGCAATGATCCTGACAATGACTGGGGAGAGGAGTAGGAGAGAGATTTGAAGGTGGTCACTTGGATGCATCTAGCAGCTCCATAGATCTGTGCCCCCCCCCCAATCTTTCCAGCTTAGGGATGGTTTCATGCGAGTGCCAGATATGCGTATAGCTCCATTTGTGTCATGCCCTTGTTGGAGTCTGATTCTGAGGGGGGAGATTGAGCAGCTGACAGGAAGTGGGAGTGTGGCTCCGGTGGCTGTGGAGGAAATTGGGGAAGGGCACAGGCCGGCTCGGCATTCAGAGGAAGACCCAGGGCCACCACCTCTTCATCCTAGGGCATGCAGGGAGGAATGGAGAAGGAAGCAACATGGCTTATGGGAGAGAAAAAGGCCCTGATTGCCCTCATTGGATGCAGATAGGAGAACAGGATATAAGAGAGCTGTTTGCACACAGCTCCTTGCTGGAAGCAAAGCATGCATTTTCTTTGTCGAGCCTTATCTGAGTCTTATTTATTTATTATTTATTTTATTTATTCGTATTTCTATACCGCTCCCTCTCCCAAAAAGGGACTCGAGGCGGTGTACATCCAACAAACAAGATAATACAGATAACAGAAGTGAAAATCAAATAGATAATCTCAGATAGCTAAGAATAACCCTTATTAAAAATTTAAAATTTAAACCCCAATGATTTTATTTGGCTAGACCGGCTTGTTTGAACAGTGAGGTCTTAACTGCGTGCCGGAAGGTTAGGATGTCTGACATGGCTCGTATCTCCGGGGGGAGACAATTCCAGAGGGATGGGGCTCCCACAGAGAAAGCACGTAATCTCGGGGCCGCTAGTCGACAGCGATCCCCGAGCATGCGACTCTGTGGGAGCGTACTGGGCGGCGGGAGGTTGTTGGTGGCAGTAGGCGATCCCGTAAGTATCCAGGTCCCGAGCCATGGAGCACTTTGAAAACTGTTAGTACCACCTTGAATCTTGAATCTTGAGTCTTGAATCTTGAGTCTTGGCATCCTCCCATCTGTGGGTGCTGTGTTATCCTTTGAAAGTCTACAATTTATCATCCTGGTCTGCCGTGTTAATTACTTCAGTGTGGTTTGTGTGTTTTTTTTTATTATTATTATTTCTAATTATCTTTACTTTGGGTTCGGACTGCATTTCTGCCCTTCATAGACTGTTTTTTGAAGAATTTTATATCCAGCTGAGGATAATTGGAAATTGGGGTCCAGTTGGAGGCATTCAAGGGAATTTATTCTACTTTGGTGACTTTCTTATCTTTGTGTCATGCCTGGGTCATCACATTTGTGCGAGCAGCAGGCACGTGCCCCTGTTATTCACACAAATGGAATGGTGCACGCATGTGCACTCACCTGCTACTCCAAGTGGAGCTGTACATGTGTGCACTGTGCTTGCCTGCCACTTCTGTGGCCTGGTTCCAAATGGGCCACGGCCTGGTACTGTGCCACAATCTGGGGGTTAGGAGACCCTCTATCATTGATGTCTCCACCCCAGGATTGGCAGATACAGACAAACTGAGACCTTTATCGGGGTTCCAAGCAATAGACCCACAGCTCGCAAAACTCCAAGGCGAGTGGATTCCTCAAAGAAAAGCTTTATTGGATATGTCACATTGGCACAGATCTGGTAAAAAGAGTTCCCAAGGTTTTCTGAAGGTTCCCACAGTTTTCACCTAATTAAAAGTAAAAGCTTGTCATTTTCTCGAAACAATCAATCACATGGTCCAATCACGGCACTGCCTGGTTGCCTGGTGACATCACTCCGCCTTCCTCTGACCAGGTGTGAGAATGTCCTTGGCTCCTAAGAGAAAGTGTTTTGTTTTGGCTACAGAACCCCAGCTATCTCACATCTCCTCTCCCTACTCCTCAGCTCCAGTGTGGCAACACTGAAACTGCTAAAATGGCTTTGGTCAAGTCAGCTTCAGGGTTGACAACCTTCTCTTCTTGTGATGAGTTGAGAAGAATAACTACAAAGGGATTTAAGACATGGTACTTCCTTGTCTAGAAGTTGGAGTGCAACCAAAACCTACCTGGAAATTCTGCAAAGCAACATAGAAATATAAATCAACCAACGGATATAATCTAATGACTTGGGTTCTTGTATCTTCTGTAGATCCTTCTATCCTTGGACTTCAAGGAGATCAAATCAGTCAGCTCTAAAGGAAATCAGTCCTGACTGTTCTTTGGAAGAGTGATGCTAAAGCTGAAGCTCAAATGCTTTGGCCACCAAAGGAGAAGAGAGGACTCCTTGGAGAAGACCCTGATGTTGGGAAAGATGGAAGGCCAAAGGAGAAGGGGATGGCAGAAGATGAGATGGTTAGATAGTGTGATAAATTTGGCAAACTCCAGGAGAGCATGGAGGACCAGGGCTTGGCAGGCTATGGTTCACAAGGTCATGAAGAGTTGGACACAACCAATCACAATGGAGCTTGAAGGGACCTTGGAGGTCTTCTACTCCAACCTCCAGCTCAAGCAGGAGACCCTATACCATTTCAGACAAGTGACTGTCCAGTCTCTTCTTAAAAACCTCCAGTGATGGAGCACCTACAACTTCTGAAGGCAACTTCTGTTCCATTGGTTAATTGTTCTCCATGTAGCGACTGAACAACCAAATTGTGTGCGTTACTGATTTAATTCAAGTGCAGATCGCTGATTTGTCTCAAGGCTCTATCCCTAGATTATTCTTGAAGGTGTAGTTTCAGGTACTGAGTCTACTCTAACTGAGTTGCCCTAAAGAAACCGATAGATTGACTGTGATTTCAACAGACGCTTCCTGCATTTACATCTAAGGTTCAAGAGCATACAACTGTCCCATTAGCTCAAGGGGCACATTACACACTAGGCAACATGCTGAGAAGTGCACAGAACCATATTTTAGGAATATTGTATGAGACTTTTCCAGGTTCTTAAGGAACGGAATAATGCCTGCAAGCCATAGATTTAAAACCACAAATAGCAAGGTTGTGAAAGGATGCTGAAAAAGGCAGAGTAAAGATAAGCATGCTTGATGTGGAAAGCAGGGTGTGGTGGGTTTTGTGGTTTTGTTGTTGGGGGGACATGGTGGCTTGCTTCTCTCTCCCAAGAATGTCCCAAGAACATACAAGATACTTAAGGAAAATCGCCTTTGTCTAACGTTTTCTCAATTTCCTCATCAGCAGGAAGAGGAACTACTCTTGGCAAGCCATACATTTTCAGTCCATTTCTTACAGAAATTGGATCTGAGATTTTTTAATTGAACTTGCAATTCCATCATGTTGCTTATTGTGGCATAGTTTGAGAAGAGAAGCAAAAAGGATTAGGAGAGTGAAGGCTAAAACATATGAAGAATGGCCGCAAGAATGGAGATTATCTAGTCTAACAAAGAAAAGGACCAGGGGTGACATGATAGCAGTCTTTTAATGTTTGAGGGGCTGCCACAAAGCAGAGGGAGGTCAAGCTATTCTCCAAACCACTTGAAGGCAGGACAAAAAGCAATTAATCAAGGAGAGAAACTAATCAAGGAGAGAAGCGAACTAGAACTAAGGAGAAATTTCCTGATGGTGAGAACAACTAATCGGAAGATGTGGGTGTTCCAACACTGGAGGTTTTTAAGAAGAAATTGGATGACCATTTGTCTGAAGTAGTATCAGTATTCTTGAGCAAGGGGTTGGACTAGAAGACCTCTAAGGTCCCTTCCAGCTCCACAGAGAGGACAATTAACCAGCTTGCTTTCAGAAGTTGTAGGTGCTTCATCACTGCAGGTTTTTAAGAAGAGACTGGATAGTTGCTTGTCTGAAATGGTATAGGATCTCCTGCTTGAGGAGACGGTTGAATTAGGAGGCCTCCAAGGTCTCTTTGAGCTCCATTCTGATTGGTTATGTCAAACTCTTCATGACCTCATGGACCATAGCATGCCAGGTGTCCCATCCTCCACACTCTCTCCCACAGTTTGCCAAATTCATTGCATTGATGTCACTACTAACCATCTCATCTTTTGCTGTCCTCCTCTCTTTTGGCCTTCCATCATTCCCAACATCAGGGGCTTCTCCAAGGAGACCTCTCTTCTTGTTTGGTGGCCAGGGGAGGACGGACCTTCTGTCCTCCATTGTCTCCCAGATTTTGCCCATTGTGTTGATGACCCCATCTAACCATCTCATCTTCTGCCCTCCTCTTCTCCTTTGGCCTTCCATCTTCCCCAACACCAGGGTCTTATCCAAGGAATCCTCTCTTCTCCTTGGGTGGCCAAAGTATCTGAGCTTCAGCTTCAACATCTGTCTCTTCCAACTCTGTTATTCCATTATTCATGTAACAGCATTTAGCATGCTGGTCAATGCATCCTAAACTATGATTCAGAGATATGCATTTCCCAAGTGGCAATACAAATTTGGAAGGGTCAAGGGCCAACAAACCAATCTTGATTAACTCCACTAAGTACATATTATTTTGTGGGGGGAAGTAGAGAATATGATTATTATTTTTTTCTTGACTTGGCTCAGTCCATGTTGCAATCTTTGTCTGCTGATCAATGGCGTTCAATGAGAACTTCCCCCTCCACCATTATTAAAGCTTAATTTTAATCAAGATGTCTATGTTTTGTGATCGCCATCACAATTAGTTAATTCACACAGGAACCTCACCTTTCAGTTTAGAATGTGATTAGCAAAAGTATTATTACAGTTGCAACAAACGGATTTTTCACACAAGAGTGAGCTACAGCAAATGCATGGAGTATTGCCCTTTTGCGTAGAATTTGACTGATGCATTGTACTTTTTAATTAAAAAAAAGGACTCCCATATTAGTCTTTTTTTTAAAAAAAAAAGCCTTTTTCTCTCTTGACTCTGCACCAATTTAATCTGGTTTTGATGTACCATAAATAATATTCCCATAGAAAATATGGAGAGAAAAACCCATATTTCCTGCCATAATGATTTTCTTTTTGCACATTATGGACATAACTTCTGAAATAGGACAATCCATAAAAAATATGAAATATAGGCAAGGTCCTAGATATAATTTTGGAGACCAATGAGAATAATTAATAAGATTAAGATGCAGTTTTTCAGTCTGGGGAGGATGTTTTTAATTTGTTTACAGAAATTAAACAAATGGGAAATTACGTTATATATGTGTTGTATTGATATCTCTCTCCCTCTTCTCTCTCTCTCCCTCTCTTTTCTCTCTCTCTCATCCATCCAATTTATCATCTATCTGTCTGTCTGTTTCTCTCTCTCTCTCTCTCATCTATTGCTCATCTATCATGTCATCTATTATCCATCTCTCTTCTATCTCTCATCTATCTATCTATCTATCTATCTATCTATCTATCTATCTATCTATCTATCTATCTATCTATCTATCTATCTATCTATCTATCTATCTATCTATCATCTATCTATCAGCTATCATTTTTCTGTTTCTATCATCTCTACCTCTCTATTGAACTATCAGCAAGTTTATATGCCATGTAAGACTTTGCCAATATTGAAAATCTCTCTCTCTCTCTCTCTTTCTCACACACACACACACACACACACACACACACACACACACACTCACACACACACACAAACACCCCTCATCTCTATATTGCATAAAACGATGGATCTTCCATTTCCTGCATTTTATTATCTTTTAAAAGCACTTGGCTAAAATTCCGACCACCATGACTGGCCTTGATCAGTAAGGAACATGGAACAAAGAACTAAGAGGTTTTTGTACCGTTTGTGGTGGAATGTGACTCATTTGGCAAGTGTTGTCACCCACCTGTATTGGCACCACTGTGAATAGGAGTTGGGTAACTTCCTCCTTCTGACTTCGGGCTTCTGGCGGGGAAATACCCTGCCCGTCCTATAAAGAGGCTTCCTTCTCTCAGCTTTCTTCACACCTGCCAGGATTGAGAAGATGAAATTCCTTGCAGCTGCTGGACTGCTGCTGCTGCTGCTTGTGCAGAATGTGATTGCTGACACTGCACCTACAGCAAGGGGAGAGGAAGTGGTAAGAAAAGTTTGTAGCCTGGTGCTGGTGAATTATAGTCCTAGAATGACACCCAGTTTAAGCTAAGGAAGGTCAAATTGGGCTCTTAATTTTGCAAAAGACCAGAGGCTCTGATTTGTGAGTTTATTATTCTGCAACCATATGCTGCAGAATAGAGAAGAATACAGCCTGTTGCCTATATTTTTAATCAACCCACCAGTGTGTCTTGTGCACAATACTAGAGACAATCTCTCCAGCAAGAGTTCTTAATCCATAAATCAATGCAGGGAAGGTGAGAGTGGGATCAACAGTGGAAAAATATGTCTTTATTTCAGTTACACGCATTGATTGTTTTTTAAGAGAATAGAGCAGCCTGCCTCAAAGGGGCTCTTAGCAAGTTGACGAGAATCTTCCCATGAATGATTATGGCAGCCAGGATGATCAAAAATAGGAGATGAAATCTACAGCAATTCCTAGATATCATCTGCAGACAGAAAGGTCAACTTGCCCAGTGTATTCAGAAACAATGAAGGGAAGATGAACAGAGTTGGAAGGGACCTTGTAGGTCATCTAGTCCAACCCCCTGCCTCCAAGCAGGAGACTGTACACCATTTCTGACAAATGGCAATCCAGTTTTTTCTTGAAAGCTTCCAGTGATGAAGCTCCCATAACTTCCAAAGGCAACTTCTGTTCCATGTTCACTTTCCATCCATTATTCCTTGTCTGGCCTTCAGCTGTTTTGGAGAATAGCTTGACATGTTCCTCTCTGTGGCAGCTCCTCAAATATTGGAAGACTGTTATCATGTCTCCCCTGGTCCTTCTCTTCACTAGACTAGAATAGATTTCTTGAAAGCTTCCAGTGACAAAGCTCCCATGACTTCTGAAGGCAGCTTCGATTCCATGGGTTGATTGCTCTCACTGTCAGGAAATTTCTTCTTATTTCTAGTTTGAATCTCTCCTTGATCAGTTTCCATCCATTATTCCTTGCCTGGCCTTTGGATGCTTTGGAAAATAGGTTGACCCCTTCCTCTCTGGGGCAGCCCCTCAAATATTGGATGCTATCATGTCTTCCCTGGTCCTTCTCTTCACTAGACTAGACATGCCCAGTTCCTGAAACTGTTCTTTGTATGTTTTAGCCTCTAGTCCCTTAATCATCCTGGTTGCTCTTTTCTGCACTCTTTCTAGAGTCTCAACCTCTTTTTTTATAGTGTGGTAACCAAAACTGGATTCAGGACTCTAGGTGTGGCCTTACTAAGGCTTTATAGAGTGATATAAGTACCTTAGTTGATCTTGATTGTATCCCTCTGTTAATGCAAACTTAGGATGAAAAGGACAATATAATAGGCCTGTGATATGAACATTTTGGGGTCTTTTCTAGAAGAATGTATATGCATGAGGAGATGGAGAAAAGACAACTTTCTTTCTCTCCTTAGGAATCATCTTTGCAGAAGGGGTTAAGTTTTGGCTGGCATAATCTCCTCTGTCTTAATACCCAGTCCACCCAAGGACTTTCTTTCTTTCTTTCTTTCTTTCTTTCTTTCTTTCTTTCTTTCTTCTTTCTTTCTTTCTTTCTTTCTTTCTTTCTTTCTTTCTTTCTTTCTGTCTTTCTTTCTTTCTTTCTTTCTTTCTTTCTCTTCTCTTTCTTTCTTTCTTTTTCTTTCTTTTTCTTTTTTCTTTCTTCTTTCTTCTTTTTCTTTTCTTTCTTTCCTGCCTTTCCTTTTAATCTTGTCTTCTTCTCTAGCGTCTTTCGGTTCTTTCTGTCTTTCTCTTTCTCGTTCTTCTGCTTTCTTCCTTTCGGGCTTTTTCTTCGTCTTTTTCGTATGGTTCTTCTTTTCCTTGCTTCCTCTTTTCTTTTTCTTTCGTTTCCTCTTCTTTCTTTCTTTCTTTCTTTCAAAACTGCATTTAAACTATAGATTTTTTAGATGCAGAGAAGGCACCATCGGATACTCTTAAACTCTAAACAAAGAGGTCAGAAACGTTCAAGCCCAGGGCAAACTTCTGAATTTCAGAATGTCTTAGAAAAAAGAGGTCCCCTCCTTTAGATGGAGCTGAGAAGATGGACAGAGAGGTCACATTCTTGCCTGCTTTCATCCTTCTAAGTTCTTGAACATCTCAAGATGTTTTCCTAACGGTATTTTGATTTGCACCATAGACTGTACGAAGGGAATGCATTTTTTAAATTTTCCACCATGCATTTGAGGGACTATGGACTTTCTCAGCCATGTTATGGCCTGTTGCCACATGTATTTTCTTCAAGATAGAAAAGAGTTGCTCACCAGGTAGGAAAGGTTTCATAAAAGAGTTGTTTCCATCCTTGAATTGTTCCCGAAAAACCTCACATACAAGCTGCTTGATTACATCTTCTTCCCTCTTTATCAGAAAGTGTCATTGTAGAAATGGTGCTTAGAATTCCAGCTTCTCAGCTTGGAAACTAAGTTCTTGGATACTTAGGGCTTGACTGGAAGGGAACCTGCAATTCCCAAGGAATTACAAGGTTGTCCCAAACCCTGTAAGGATGTGTCTCTGACGTGCCAAAGAATGCAACTCAACTCAAAGATGCTTCTTTTTCATGTTTGTCCAGGAAACTGAACATTGATAGAGCTGCTTTAAAGAGCTGACCCATCTTTTGTGTTGTGTAAGCTAGAGAAACATGGGGTTCCTCATAAGAGGAAAGATTATTTAAATTTGAGGATGGGAATAGAATAGAGCAGAGCTGGAAGGGATCTTGGAGGTCTTCTAGTCCAGCCCCCTGTTCAAGCAGGAGATCCTCTACCATTTCATCTAAGTGACTGTCTATA